>SJYO01018169.1:19948521-20004657 GCA_006410555.1 Capra ibex | reverse complement strand
CCTGTTCCTACAGAGTCCAGTTTGGAGAGACGACTGTCTGATCGAACACACTGTCCTAATAGGTATGAGGACGGTGTACTAACAAATGATGGAGAATTAGTATTTGTCGTGTCTCTCAAAACCTCATAAAACTCTCAGAATTAATCATATCCCTAAAAAGAAGAACAACTCAGTTACTAACGGCGGTCCGGAGGTATAGGAATCCGTGGACCCTTATATAATTAGTTACATAAACCTTATATCTTTTCCTTTATATCATCAAAAANAAATTCCAATCGTTATGATCTGAAAAACTCAATTACTTAAAAGAGAAAACATTATCTAGTGACATGAAACAATATTTAGTGACACAGGAACGATACATTTTTACATTGAAATAGTGATAGAATTCTGATTTATCTAGAATTCCCCTTGTAACCACTTTCCTAAAAGTAAACAACCCGACTACAAACGACGATTTAGAGGTACAAGGGACGGGAATATTACTTATATTGATAGTATATCCTCTTTATTCATAATTGGAAATTCGTATATCCTCTTTATTCATAATTGGAAATTCTAATTAGTACAATTGGAACCTAATTTATTTAAGGAAAGAACTAACATTAAGTGATGTGGGAGTGGGATATCCTTACATTGAAATAAACCTCCCACCACGGACCAAATTCTTTTTTGTGGGAACCCTTTTTATTCAAAAACCAATAGTCTTTCTTTCCTAGTACTTTAGGGATTCTGGAAAAATACACTTCGTGGACTAAAACTATTTCCAGTCCTGACGACTGGGGGTGCACTGAGACATAAGTAGGGATATACATTGTTTTCCATATATTCGTTTGGGTTTTTATTTCTTTAGCCTAGTCAAGGTCCTTTCTGACTAAGGGGGTACAACAAAGAAAGAACGAGGGACAAAAAGACCGACTTAAGGGTAGACCTCGTACCTACGATAAGGTGCACTTGGTTCAATAAGTCGGAGAAAAAGAGACGATTAGAAGATTAGGGAGAGATAGACATTAATTTGTTCAATAAAGGTTTCTGTGGTTCGGCAGGGGTGGAAGTTTAAGGGACCTAGGTGGGCCCGACCTGGGCCCGTTAGTGACGTATAGTTTTTCCAAAATTTTTTAGATTTACGGGACCTGAAGGGACCACCATGTCATCAATTCTTAGACGGACGGTTGCGTCCCCAGTACCCAAGATAGAGACCAGACTCTTCTAAGGTATACGATACCTTGTCGATTTCGAGCACGAGGTGTTGACAACTCGGGTGTGAGATCCCGGATTCACGACTGTGATGACTTCCGACACACGGATCTCGGACACAAGGCGTCGTTCTCTTTGGCGGCATTACCCTCCGAGCACGTGGTGTTACTTCTCATCGGAGGTAAGTGACGTTGATCTCTTTCGGGAGCACGTCGTTGTTTCTGGGTCCCGTTGGTTTTTATTTTTATTATTTATTTTAATGAATTATTTATTTATTTGTTATTTTTAGATTTACAGGTTGCTTTTCCTAACAATCCTATGTAAATATCATAAATTTTATGTTTTTACCTTAATTCTTGTACTACATTAATCTTAGTTATTTATTATTCTAAAGTTCTATATTACAGTTACATGTTTTTGGTTTACATGGAGATATATGATCGTTGTTGATTTTAAGTTTTG
Organism: Capra ibex; assembly: GCA_006410555.1. Lineage (NCBI taxonomy): Eukaryota > Metazoa > Chordata > Mammalia > Artiodactyla > Bovidae > Capra > Capra ibex. Next base: position 20,002,998 of record SJYO01018169.1, on the reverse strand, counting down.
ACTTTATTTTTTTAGAAGTATTATGTAGTTTTTATTATTTTAGGAATGTTTATAAAAATTTTCTGTACTTTCTTTGGTAATACAAAGAAATGTTTGGTAATACTTCTATTTATTCTGGGTTCGTTTACCTTTCTATATAGTACAAGTCTCCAAAATTCTGTTTAAGAGGTTCGGTCCGAAGTCGTTATGCACTTGGCACTTGAAGGTCTACAAGTTCGACCAAAATCTTTTCCGTCTCCTTGGTCTCTAGTTTAACGGTTGTAGGTGACCTAGTACCTTTTTCGTTGTCTCAAGGTCTTTNACAAGTCTCCAAAATTCTGTTTAAGAGGTTCGGTCCGAAGTCGTTATGTACTTGGCACTTGAAGGTCTACAAGTTCGACCAAAATCTTTTCCGTCTCCTTGGTCTCTAGTTTAACGGTTGTAGGTGACCTAGTACCTTTTTCGTTGTCTCAAGGTCTTTTTGTAGATAAAGACGAAACAACTGATACGGTTTCGGAAACTGACACACCTAGTGTTGTTTGACACCCTTTAAGACATTCTCTACCCGTATGGTCTGGTGGACTGGACGGAAAACTCTTTGGACATTCGTCCAGTCCTTCGTTGTCAATCTTGACCTGTACCTTGTTGTCTGAGGTTTATCCTTTTCCTCATGCAGTTCCGACATATAACAGTGGGACGAAGAAATTGAAGATACGTCTCATGTAGTACTCTTTGTGACCCGACCTACTTCGTGTTCGACCTTAGTTCTAACGACCCTCTTTATAGTTATTGGAGTCTATACGTCTACTGTGGTAGGAATGCCGTCTTTGACTTCTTGATTTCTCGGAGGACTACTTTCACTTTCTCCTCTCACTTTTTCAACCGAATTTCGAGTTGTAAGTCTTTTGTTTCTAGTACCGTAGGTCAGGGTGGTGAAGTATCGTCTATCTACCCCTTTGTCACCTTTGTCACCGACTGAAACAAAAAGACTCGAGGTTTTAGTGGCGTCTACCGTTTACGTCGGTACTTTAATTTTCTGTGAATGAGGAACCTTCCTTTCAATACTGGTTGGATCTGTCGTATAAGTTTTCGTCTCTGTAATGAAACGGTTGTTTCCAGGTAGATCAATTCCGATACCAAAAAGGTCACCAGTACATACCTACACTCTCAACCTGATATTTCTTTCGACTCACGGCTTCTTAACTACGAAAACTTGACACCACAACCTCTTCTGAGAACTCTCAGGGAACCTGACGTTCCTCTAGGTTGGTCAGGTAGGATTTCCTCTAGTCAGGACCCACAAGTGACCTTCCTGACTACAACGCCGACTTTGAGGTTGTGAAACCGGTGGACTACACTTCTCGACTGAGTAACCTTTTCTGGGACCACGACCCTTTTTAACTCCCGGCCTCCTCTTCCCCTGCTGTCTCCTACTCTACCGACCTACCATAGTGGTTGAGTTACCTGTACCCAAACCCACCTGAGGCCCTCAACCACTACCTGTACCTCCGGACCGCACGACACCAAGTACCCAAGCGTTTCTCAGTCTGTGCTGACTCCCTGACTTGACTTAACGATTCTATAGTTTAGAAAGATTTTACTAGACATCTAAGTCACGTTGTTCTAAAATATCTTTGACTGTTCTACTAAAATTTTAAAAATATACCCATACGTTTTTTGGATCTTCTCGATTTTGTTAAGACTTTGTTCAGTATCGGATTGTGACGGACTAAAGATCTGTATGGTATTTAGATGTCATTGTTCTGTCGTACTACGACTGCAGTCTCACCCATATATGTCTATGTGACCTCTTCTCTTACCGTTGGGTGAGGTCATAAAACGTACCTCTTAAGGTTACTGTCTCCGCGGACCACCCGACATCAGGTACCCGAGTGTTTCTCAACCTGTGTTGACTCGCTGATTGTTGTTGTATGTCCATATATTTTCCTTGTGTATGTCATTTGACTAAGAGTCGCTTCCCTGATCTCGTTAAGTGACTTTTCGTAAAAGTCACTATAACCTTAAATATCCTTTTTTTACTTAAAGTTAGGGACGGAGGATGGTATTGTCTTTTTAATTAAAGTCTTCCTAATGTTAGGATTACCTTTTCGATTCTGAAGACCTCTTCTTTTATTCCTTTTATAAAAAAACTGGAATCCCATTCGTCTAAAGAATCTATCCTGAGGTTTTCTGATTGGTAATTTCTTTTTTAACTACTCGATCTGAAGTTGTTTTAAATTTTGGAGACGAGAAGTTTTCTGTACCAATTCTTGTGTTTTTCCATTTGGTCTCTTACTTTCTTTTATAAGTGTTAGATACATAGTGTTAGAAAAGACTGTCTTTCGAACATGGGTACACGAAGGGAGCACCAGGTTACCAATTCTTTAGTGGACAGTTACGTCCCCCGCACCCAAGTTGGGGATCGGGCCCTTCTAATACGTTCGACGTCTCGTTGATTCCGACACACGGTGTTGATGATTCGGACGTGTGGATCTCGGACACGAGGTGTTGTTCTCTTCGGTGGTGTTACTCTTCGGACGAGTGACGTTGATCTCGTCGGAGGCGAACGGCATTGATCTCTTTCGGGGGAATGTCGTTGGTTCTGGGTCGTGTTGGCTTTTTTTTTTCTGTTTAGACAGTTGTAATTTTTATATACATATATATATCTCTCTCTCGAAAATAGGTTTTGTTGTTGTTATTTATTTAATTCTTTGATAGACGTCTAACTCTTAATTTTCTGTTGTGCGATTTTTTAAACCCGTTTTCAGAACCGATCTGTAGAGTGGTTTCTTCTGTGTACTTACCGGTTGTGGCATCAGTCTATGGTTAAGTACTAGTGGATCCTATTGATGTTAACTTATCAGACTTTTGGGGTTGACAACCGTTCCTACACGGTATTGATCCAGAGAGTGGTCACAGACACCTTCACATTTTATCAAAACTCTCACATTTCATATTTTGTGAAAGTTTTTCACAAACTGACAAGAAAATATTTCAATTCGTACATAGGTGGGATATGAGTTCGATAACTTGAACGTCCGAAATAGGTTCTCTTTCGGGTTGTTTCCAGTGGTCTAAAGAACATGTTTGTACATCCCTCACCAAAATAAATATTGTCGATTTTTACCTTTTGTTCGGTTTCACTTTCTTTCACTTTCAGTGAGTCAATACAGGCTGAGAAACGTTGGGGTACCTGATCTTAAATTAAATCATAAATTAAATTAAATTAATAGGTCCGGTCTTATGACCTCACCCATCTGAAAGGGAAGATGTTCCCTAGAAGGGTTGGGTCGCTAGTTTGGGTCCAAAGGGTGTAACGTCCACCTAAGAAATGGTCGACTCGGTGTTCCCTTCGGGTTCTTATGACCTCACCCATCGGACAGGGAAGAGGTCCCCTAGAAGGACTGGATCCTTAGTTTGGTCCCAGGGGACGTAACGTCCGTCTAAGAAATGGTTGACTCGATAGTCCCTTCGGGCGGGTTTTCAGGTAGTTATCCTCTTACCTCTTTGTTTAACGTTGTCTAGGTATGTTACCTGTCACCTTATACTGAGTTGTTATTTCTTCCTTCTTGATGTCTATGTAGTAGGATGTTCTACCTACTTAGAGCTTTTGTAATACAACTCGTTTTTTCTACGGTCTGTACTTGTCATAAATGACATACTAAGGTGACTCTTCTGCAAATTCTGATCCGTTTTGATTGACTCTCACTAACTTTGACCTTATCTCAGGAAATATCTTCCTACCCTTAATTTATACCTTTTCGTGTTCTCCCTTGAAAGAACTCAGCATCTTACCACTAGACAGACCTAATCCCATACATATGTAAACAGTCTGTAGTAGATTAAGATGTACTCTTCAGACATAGAGTAAGGTACATTTATAATGAAATCAAGTCTTCAAAAATTCTTTCTCATTCAATCTCGTATAACAATAATTGTGTTACTTATGTCGTACAATCTCGTCATTTGTATCGAACTGACGTGAAAACAGAAATTTTTTAGTAATATATATCCCAATAAACATGTGTTCATAATAAATTTGTAATTTTATATTTTGGTATAGATGTAACATATATTAAGTATATAATAGTTATATTTATTATATCTATAGTGTGTATTAATACGTACATATTATTTATAGTGTAGAAATATATAGATTATATACTACTATTATAGTAGTATTATATATTATTACTATAATTATGTAATTATATATAATTACATAATTTATATATTATGTAATTATGTCGATATTGTTACTATAACTCCTCCCGTACCGTTGGGTGAGGTCATAAGAACGGACCTCTTAGGGTACCTAATTCTTCGGACCTCCCGATGTCAAGTATCCCAACGTTTCTCTGTCTATACTAACTTCGTTAAATCATGTGTCGTGTGTCTCGTGTTATAACCGTAATATGTATTTAAATACTTTTCGTAATTATACATATATTTTGACAACTCTTTCTATATAGTTATAAACCGTCTTTTATTGTTTTAAGACATTTCGTTAATAGGAAGTTAACTTTTGATTTATTTTAAAAAATTTCTCTATTTAGTTTTGTGATTGTCGTCAAGGAAACCCCACGACTCTAAAGTTCGTCAAATTTTAAAACAAAGAGTTATACTATAGGAAAAGTTTTTAAAAAATAGCACCACTGAATGATACACACATCGATTATTTCTATGTAGTTTACTTGTGTCCTCCAGTCGTAGGAATTATTCTTATCGACAGTGTACTACGATTTGTAGACTCCCCAACAGGGTTCTCGTCGTAGTCTTTCCGACCACAATAAGAAGGAGAACGTAAGGTGGACGTAGGGGTCCAAGTACCCCTACTCTGGTGACTACCTCTCTTTGTTTCGAACAAGATTGACACGGAACGGGGAAGGGCGACAAAGTGCGTCAAAGAAACTGGGACTGTCGAGGAAGAAGTTTTGGTGTACTTGGATCGTTCTTTGACTACGTAACTGTTCTACGTGCACATTTTCAGCATGACCTTCTAGAGTAGAGAATGGACTTGTGACTTCTTTTCATAAGGTCAATTTCCGCCACAAGCCGTGACAACGTTAAGGACCCAGTTTTCTTTCTCCTGTCTCCTTTCAAGTGCAACAACTTTGTATCTGCCAATAGAACACAACTGTAAAATTTTTGACAGTGTGAGCCGAGAGTGTGTCTTAATGTCAAGACTCCCGAAGTAACTTAAGGGTAATTAAAGAGGTTCGGGGAATCCAAATTTTACTCGGATACTCCCTAAAGGGACCACGAGGTCACCAATCTTGTGGTACGAAGGTGACGTCCCCCGTGTCCAAACTAGGGACCATCCCCTTGATTCTAGGACGTACGACGTACCACACCGTTTTTTTTTTTTTTTTAATTTAATTTTTATTTTATTTTACTCGGGTGTCGAGGGTTTCTCTTTTCTATGTAACGAAAGTTGGGGTGGTGGGTAAGGACCCAGTTTGACAGAGATCTAGTGTCTTTCGAACTCAAGCGTTTTTTTTAAGTGAATCCATTGTTCATAGGTTTGGTGATGGTTGATTTGAGATTTTCTTTAATAGTCCCGAAGGGACCACCAAGTCACCACTTGTTAGGCAGACGGTCACGTCCTCTGTACTCAAACTAGGGACCAGGTCATTCTAGGGTGCGTGGCACCTCGTTGATTCGGGCACACGGTGTTGACAACTCGGAGTCGGACACGAGATCTCGGCCCGTGACGTTGATGACCTCGGGAGAGCGGGATCTCGGACACGAGGCGTTGTTCTCGTCGATGGTGTTACCCTTGGGGCACGTTACGTTGATCTCTCATCGGGGGTGAACGATGTTGATCTCTTTTCTGGAGCGCCGTTTCTTCTGGGTCGTGTCGGTTTTTATTTACTTATTTTAATATAAAAATTTTTAATGTGTCTTTAATATAGACATGAATTTTAAGGAGTAGAGTAGGCAGATTTAGTATGTACTGACGGACGATCGACACAGTGAAGAAGTCTGTCTAAAAGTAAATTTTACGAGACATTTTTACTTGTGATTTTACAGACTTTCAGGTCTCCGTTGTAAATTGTTAAATAGAACTCTCATCTTTTCTAAATTTTTAAATACCTCATATTTACTGTAACAACTTGGTGGAGAGGTTCTGTGGAGATTCAACCGGTAAGTGTGACGGATTTGTTTCTCATCGATCAATTCCTCACGGGTGGGGTACGACCGGGACCGTGTCTCAGACCCACCCATATAAGGTACGGGAGGACCTTTGGGAATTCGAAGCAATTCGTCCAACTAAGGAGGTCAAATAGGTCGACTTTTGGCTCCAAGTGACTCCAATTAGTCTAGGTTTTACTGAGTCACACATCCACAATCTCCGACGCAGGTTTGGGTGCACCATGTAGTTTCGGGCACACAAAGGACGACGTGGTGGTAGAAGACACCGATATTTGGTCCCCGGTACCTCCTCCTTGCCCTCGAAGTTGAGGTCCGGACGGGACTGTATCTGTGTGAGGAAAATATGTGTGACTCAGTCGCGCAGTAAAAATTTACCCCCGAGGCTGTTTTTCACATAGACTACTCACTAAGACGACGACTTTAGTAGGGACTGTGGTGATGACGTAAATATGGCACTGTTACTTTACACATTGAGACCTTCTACTACTTCCTGTCCCTTAGGACCGTACGACGTCAGGTACCCCAGTGTTTCTCAGCCGGTCCTGAATCTCTTGCTTGATGCTGTTGTTATGGTTATTACACTGCACATATTACGCCTTGCCTTGAACACTGGGACCCGAGTCGTAACCAATATCAGAGTCGAACCTAATTCGACACAAGAAGGACCTTGATAACTGAGGGACTAAAGATAACACACCCAGTCACAAAATGATCCACACAAATCCCCTCCAGACACCTTTTAAGACTTTCTCTACCCTTATAGTCTGGTGGACTGGACGGAGAACTCTTTGGATAAACGTCCAGTCCTTCGTTGTCAATCTTGACCTGTACCTTGTTGTCTGACCAAGGTTTATTCTTTTCCTCATGCAGTTCCGACATATAACAGTGGGACGAATAAATTGAATATACGTCTCATGTAGTACTCTTTGCGACCCGACCTTCTTCGTGTTCGACCTTAGTTCTAACGGTCCTCTTTATAGTTATTGGAGTCTATACGTCTACTGTGGTGGGAATACCGTCTTTCACTTCTCCTTGATTTTTTCGGAGAACTACTTTCGTTTTCACCTCTCACTTTTTCAACCGAATTTCGAGTTGTGAGTCTTTTGCTTCTAGTAGACTAGGGTAGTAAAGTACCCTTTATCTACCCCTTTGTCACCTTTGTCACAGTCTGAAATAAAAAAACCCGAGGTTCTAGTAACGTCTACCACTAACGTCGGTACTTTAATTTTCTACGAATGAGGAACCTTCTTTCAATACTGGTTGTATCTATCGTATAACTTTTCGTCTCTGTAATGAAACGGTTGTTTCCAGGTAGATCAGTTCCGATACCAAAAAGGTCATCAGTACATACCTACACTCTCAACCTGACACTTCTTCCGACTCGCGGCTTCTTAACTACGAAGAGTTGACACCACAACCTCTTCTGAGAACTCCCAGGGAACCTGACGTTCCTCTAGGTTGATCAGGTAGGATTTTCTCTAGTCAGGACCCGTAAGAAACCTTCCTTACTACGATTTCGACTTTGAGGTCATGAAACCGGTGGAGTACACTTCTTAACTGAGTAACCTTTTCTGACTACGACCCTCCCTAACCCCTTTCCTCCTCTTCCCCTACTGTCTCCTACTCTACCGACCTACCGTAGAGGCTGAGCTACCTGTACTCAAACTCACTTGAGGCCCTCGACCAGTACCTGTCCCTCCGGACCGCACGACACTAAGTACCCCAGCGTTTCTCAGCCTGTGCTGACTCGCTGACTCGCTGACTTGACTTGACTTGACTCCCAGAGTCCTTTCCTACAGTACTTAGTGTTGGTCCCGTCCTGGGACTCCTCCCGTCCTTCTCAACCTTACCTCCGTCTCCCAAGGTCCCGGGGGAAGAGTTGAGTTGTATTTACCTCTTAGAGTAGGAAAAGGAAACCGTTTGTATAGTGACTATCTCATAAACATGAGACTATTCACTAGACACTAGACATTAAATTTAATAAGAAAATATTCCAAGAGCAAAAAATAGAATTACTATTTTTATTATTTTTACATGGGTAAAATGATAAAAGTTTATTTAGGGTCTGTAGTATAATGAGGTAAAGTCATGTACAGAGATTTTCTATTTTCTGACAAAAAAAAGTTTATATATATAAAATTTAAAGAATGGAACTGAGACCTGTATCTAGAATAGGAATCGTACGCCGAAAACTTTTCCCCTCTTTCTTTTTTTTTCATTTAAACTATTAGGTAAAGGTAACAAAGAATCTTTATTTTACTTCCAGTATTTTTATAGAAGAACCTTTGTAGCCTTTCTTAGTAGATGTGTCGACGAGTATCTGATCAATGAAAAATTCTCGTTTCTCAATGGAGATAAAAATTACCCACAATCGGGTAAATTTTTACGTCGTAAAGATTCGATTCTTCGTGTTTCTAGAGGGAATTTAGTTCGTAATACGTTGTAATGTCTATAGACATTATATCAACGATACAATCAGCTTCTCAATACTTCGAGTCTGCCTTTTGTACCGTCCCTGTTTCGGGTAGTTCACGGGTAGTCCTCGACTCCGACTTCCAACTTCAAAAAACCCCCTTTACACCAAACTCCTATGTTCAGGAACTTATTCTCTCTCATGTAAGGGGTGGAGATCTCTTCCTTCCTCCTTCCCCGTCTCCTCTTCCTCCTCCTCCTTCACTCTTCCTCCTCCCCCTTCACTCTTCCTCTACTTCTGTTTCTACCTCCTCTTCTACCTCTACCTCCTTCCCTTGGTTTATACAACTCTTTGCCCTCCTGTCCGTAGCCCCCGTCTAAGAAGGTCCTCCACTTACCTGATCAGAGTTCCTGGGACATTTCGTAGAGGGGTTCTCGGAGAAACTGTAGTTCCCTGTTCCGCTATGAACGTACTATTGGATCTATACCCAGGGGTCTCTATTTGAGTGATGAGGACCACTACAAAAGACCACCTTGAAGTGTTTTGACGATCTTTCTTTTTCTTAGGTAAAGAGCTCAAGTATAACTTTGTCACTGTATTTATAAAAATTTTAGTCCCAATCTGGAGGTTCTGCCTCCAACGTTCTCGGTTCACTCTGTAGGCGAACATTTCCCGCCGTCCCAGTTCATCCAAGGCTACCCACAAAGAGCATTCATCGGTTTCTATACCAGTGGACCCACTTTTTCAGAATTTTCCACGTGAAAACCCGGTTCTCCGGATTTAGAATCGAGGTACGTACTTTACTGATTTGATCCATTTCTCACCGGTAGGGTCTTCAGTAGGGGGTGTGACTCGAGACTTACACACACACACCACCCCCGTCGCAAGGCTCACAAGGAATTCCACTGGACCTCGGGTACATGACGTACACTAGACGACCAGGTGAAACTGGAAGTAGGAGTTTAGTCAAAATACAAAATCCTTTGTTTAAGTTCCACTCCGTCAGGGTTCTTCCCTCTCTATTGACTACTCCTCTTCATCTTCAATGGGACGGGAGAGGGACGACCTGCCCTTCAAAGACCCTCTCCGTGGAAGGTCGGTACGATCCTACTGCCGACTAGCCTTGAACCATGTCCCTCTGGTCAGAGCAAAGCGAAAAGTGGAATCGTACTGTACAATGTAAATTGGTAGTCTCCGTAGACTCTGGAGATTTTCAGAACGCATAGGAGGAGTTAAGTGGTATCTCGTCTCTCCGTAGGAATTTTGTTTTTTTTTTAGGAATTTTATCGTTCGGAGGTTGTGTGTGTGTGTATATGTTCAAAGTTTTTGGAGATGATCAATTTTTTCTACAATTGGATTTACCCCTTTTTTTACCTATTATCATTGGTAGACTACAGTCTTAAATCGAGTCTCGGGATTTTGTAAGGAAAAACAAATTAATATTAAAGTAATCTTTTGACTTCTTTTAACATAACCTTACGTCATGTCCGAATTCTCGTAGAGAAGAAATTGGTCGGGATTTCCGATGTTGTAACCCAATCTTTTACGGATATCTTTTCTATAACGTCGTACCATTTTTTTATGTGGGTCTACCGTAAAATTGAAATTTCCATTATGTTACAAAAACTGTTTTTGTCGAAGTTATATTAAGATATATTTAAGCTAAGTACTTTCAGGCCGTTGTACCTCAAATATCGGAACGATGACAAAAGCAATCTTGACACGACACGTTAATCTTTGTGTATTTTGGGGAAACCCCTGAAGGAACCACAAGGTCACCCATCTCTGGTGGAAGGATACGTCCCCTGCACCCAAGCTAAGGACGACTCCCTAGTGCCTTGATTCTATGGTGCACGGCACCCCGTTGAGTCGGACGTGTGGTGCCCATTCTGGGTTGTGTCGGTTTATTTATTTATTTATAAATAAAAAATTTTCTATACGTCCTAAAAATTTTTATTTATTCATTTGGGGTTTTCGAAGAGAGTTCTTTCGAGAAAACCCGTGTTTGTTTCTAATTAATTAATTTACCCATAAAGTTGAGTTATTTGTCTTATTTAACTGAGATACATCTTTGTAGACCCAGATAGACGATTAGAAATGGATACAGATACTCCTAATAAAGGGATCTTAGATGACTTGGGGGAGTTCAGACTGTATTCGAAAATTTTGTACAGTATTTACTATAGACTTCTAGAATGGGTCCGTTTAGTTCTTTTATCTCCGTGTTATATTTTCTTTAGACGTAGACTCAATAAAAGTTAGTGATTTTTCGATAGACCGTTTTCGGTTAACCGAATATAACTAAAACTTTTAGTAAGAGATATAATTTTATAAGATTTATGTTTAGTCCCAAGAAACGAGTTATAAATAACAACAAAGTGAACGGAACTTTATTGTACTCAACTTCAGGAATGTATATATAGTAAAGGAAACGTTCTACTCGAGTGGCTACGTATTTTACTTTTTCTTCTGACACACACACACACACACACATCCTTCCTACCTCTTCCTTCTAAGAGGAAAAAAAAAGAGGTAAAAATTACAGATACACTTTGGTAATGAATTAAACTGGGTGATGATCTATATTTTTCGGTTCCGGGAAAACCTATTTATGAATATTCATATACCCTGAAACATTGTTTGAATTTATGAGTAGATACGGAAAAATATTACCTTATGGTCTGTCTACCTTTGTTGTCTTTCTAAAGGGTGAGAAGCTAATTATACTGGACTTTAATTTCAAATACGATTCACCTTTCGTGTTATTTATAATAAAAATTTTTAGACACGTATCAAAGTAGGAGATGTCCACCGTTTTTAGTAATTAATAAAAGTTAAAGACTACTACCTAAACAATTTTCAGGAGAATTTCATCAATATTCACTCAAGTTTCTTTAGTACTGATTATTCACATTTTGAGCTTTATATAATGTTTTGTGTCTTTAACCCGTGAAAAGTCTACTGTGTCCAGAGAAGAAAAGAGTAAAAAGAAAAAGGGGAATTTTTAACAAAAATTCGTTCTTTTCGTTTATTACAGATCCCTTAAGGAACTACCAGGTCACCAATCCTAAGTCGAAAAAGTGACTACCCCTGGACCTAAGTTAGGGACCAACCCCTTGATTCTAGGACATTCGACTCTCCGTTCCGATTTTTTATTTTTTCTCAATTTTTATTTTTTCCTCCCCCGTACTGGAAAAGTGTCTTAAGAATGTTGATTTGGTTCGGCTCTGAAAAGTTCTTTTCCTTTTTTTAGGTGCTTACTCTACCCCCTCTTTAGACTTTTGATTTAACCCCAGGGTAAAGTCCCTAGGTTAGACCTTGTCCGTTATTTTTACTTTGATTTTGTTGGGACCCGTTTTTAGTTCCGTACTTACACATTATCCATTAGGTCAGATCGCTAAGTTCTTTATCCTTACGGTTGTCCTTTTAGGGGTCCTTCTAATTTTTTTTATGTCAATTTAGATACCTCGTTTATTTCACCTTAGTAACCACTAGACCCTGAAGGGTCCACCGCGATCACCATTTCTTAGACGCACGGTTACGTCCCCTGTAATCTCTGCACCCCAAGGTATGGACCCAACCCTTCTAGGGGACCTCCTCCCGTACCGTTGGGTGAGGTCATAAGAACGGACCTCTTAGGGTACCTGTCTCCTCGGACCACCTAATGTCAGGTGTCCCAGTGTTTCTCAGTCTTTACTGACTTCACTGAGTCGTGCATACGTATCTACTAAATAAGTACGTGCGTAACGACTAAAATAAGTGTTCAAAGGGGATGACAAGACACGGAATCATTAGAAAACTTAATCTTCGTTACGAAGCCTAGTAAGGTTTTCAAACACGGGGTCCAATACCCTTTCAAATTGAGTCTTAGATATGAGACTTTTACTACTCAAAAAGATAAGAAACCTTTTTGAATTTTTCAAAAGTTAAGAGTTCCTAGAGTGTACCCCCTTTTTTACGTTTCTTGTGAACGTCAAGATAGTTCTTTAGAGACTCCCTTCGGTTAGTATTATCTTCAATAATCTTTACTAATCGAGGGATCCTATACTGGTCAGGGACCTCGAAGGAAACGTCGGATAAACGTCCCTCCCGGTCGTAATGTTTGATCTCAAAGGTTTCTACTTTGTTTCCTTCGTTTACAAAGGATTCGAAGGTGATATCGTATTCGATATTATTTTCTACACCAGACATATCGAAGACAGTTACACTAAAAAGTTTCTACTAGTCTATATTTCGTCATCCGGTACGTCCTTCTTCTTCTTTATTCGTTAAGAGTCCTGTTGTTTGAAGTTACTAATCCGTTCTCCGTCGGGTAAGTCTAATCTTGTCTTGATTGTGCCTGTAACCGGAAAACTCGAGTGGACACGGTACTTGGCCCGTATACTGTCAGTTACTCTAGACAGACCGAAAGACATAAAATTGAAGGTTTTCTTGAAACTACTCATATCCATGTGTTACTTTCCTTTTAATGAGAAATTCGTAGTGGATTGACGAAGGTGTTTCAATGAAAAGAAATTCCTCACGGTTCCGTCCCATCTATGTGCTCCCGAGACCTCCGTCACTGAGTCAAAGGTTTAATTTTTTTTTTTTTTTGGGTGACTTTTCATTGTTACGGTCCTTTGAATCGAGTCGTGATTTGAGTCGTTTCTCATGGGTACACTGTACAACAAGACTTAGACTATTAACGTAGTTCGTTATAACTGAGTTCGAGTGTTAAAACATTTTTATCAATTGTTTATAAACTTAAATCTTTTTCAGGAGAATCGACTCATGAATGATCTTTTTTTCCTGTATTTGTCACGTCAATTTGAAATATGTCCGGACGCCCCCTGACGGGCACTTCCCAATTCAGAACCCTCGACGAGGCGCAATACGTCTCGGGATCCTGTACAAGGATTCGAGGGACAGGGCGGGGGGACTTCTTAAATAATGGGAATTCCGAGGTCCTGCAAACCAAGAACGTTGTAAAGTATCTTCTATCTAATCGAATAACTATCTTCTATCTAATAGATAAACACTACATGTGTTGCCATTCCCAGAACACTAACATAAACCTCTAATTCTTGTTAGAACACTTACAGTCTTCAGTGCATGAAATAGGATATATATGACGTCGTGTTATTTCCTTCCGTAGTCGGTAAAACCAGACTAGGAGAGTTGGGGTAGAAAGCAGAGAGAGAATAAAAAGAATCGCCCCTACGAGGCAAAAGAGGGATACGTCCACACTGAGAACGAACACGACCGGCGCCGTGTCCGGACACCCCAAAACTTGGGTTACCTCTGTTTAATTTGGTGTGAGTGACCAAGACGTCTCTCTTTTCCAAAGTCAATGGTTGGTACTTGGTACTTCAGCGAGTCAGCACAGTCTGAGAAACGCTGGGGTACCTGACATCGGATGGTCCGAGGAGACAGGCACCCTAAAAGGTCCGTTATCATAACCTCACCTAACGGTAAAGGAAGAGATCCCCTAGAAGGGTTGGGTCCCTAGCTTGGGTCCAGATGACGTAACATCTGTCTGCGAAATGGTAGACTCGGTGGTCCCTTCAGGACATATATATGATGATACATATTTTATCCATTGATTAGTCTTGGATGACATATCAAGTCCCTTAAGATGAGACAGGAGACATCACTGGATTTACCCTTCCTTTAGGTTTTTTTCCCCTATATGCATATGTATGTCGACTAAGTGAAACAACATGTCGTCTTTGACTGTATTTTAGCATTTCGTTGATATGTGGTTATTTTAGACAAAATTTTATTGACCTCCAATTTTACTGGTGACCACCTATTGGTCTCCCGTGCGTCAGAACCAAGGTGGTCTCTCTTCCGGTACCTCCTAGTCGGGGACACAGAGAAGGAAACCGACTAAAATCAGACATAGGAAAGGGTCGTCATTTGGTGTTGACACTCATATTATTGTGAGTCACTCAAGACTTAGAACGTTCCTTTAAGAGTTTGAACTCCGACCAAGACCCCTGGGGGACTTGAACTACAGTTTTCGCTCCCGTCAGAAACGTCCGACCGACTAGAAAGTGTCCAACCGATTGAGGTCCTCCATCTAATTCAGTTTGTCTGGTAATTTTGACTAAAAAGAACAAAGGTGAATGAAAAATTTTACACCGATGGTCTTTTAAAATTTAATCTAGGTACCGAGTGGAAACAGCCAACGTAACTTGAAGATCATATCACGACCATAGTTCTCTCACGGATACCCCTGAAGGGACCACTACGTCACCAATTCACCACGCTCCTGTGAAGGTTACGTCCCGCGTGCCCAAGTTAAGGACTGGTCCCTTGATTCTAGGGTGTACGGTGTACCGTCTCCGTTTTTTTTTAAAAAATTATTTTAATCTAAAAAAAATTATTTTAATTTTAAAACATTCTCGCACGTACACAAAAATATGTTTACTTCGAATTCTTTTATAGTCAAAATCCGGTCGAAAATACGAGTTTTGACATAAATAGATGTGTCTGAAATTACTTTAGTGTTTTCGTCATTCTTCGTTCCCGACATTCAGAAAGAAAGATTAGGCCCTAATAACCTTGAACTAAGACCAGACTATTATTAATCTTTCCTAATTGATATAAATATGGACTCAGTTCGGACGAGTGGTTTTATTTCTTCTTTCTTAATTTTTGTTCTCGACCGTCAAGTTATTACTTCTTGTTTGGAATTAATAAGTTTTTGATGTAGTGACAAGTCTTGTGTATTGATGTTTGTCAGAAAGGTGTTTTTAGGTAGAGTTTCTTAAAGCTTCTATACCGACTTGTCAATTGGAAATATAATAAAGATATATCAAAAATAAAAAATTTTGATTAGTTTATTTCTATAACTCGATTGAAATAACTTTTTAGTAGGTGTTTTTTTTTTAAGGTATTTCGACATAATTTTTTTTTTTTTTCCAAGTGTAAGCTTAAATTATTGATTGGGTTGGTGAAATTTGATATTTTTATTTAAGTAGGAAAGACGATACTCGAAAATACTATGACGGAGACTATAGTAGTAGGTTTTGGTTTGTTCAAAACGACTGAAGAGAGTAAAAAGAAGTTTACGGAACAATAATATAAGCCCTTTCATAGAAAGACTTTTGTTTCTGACGATTGGGTCCGAATCTCACACTGACTGGAGGACCCACTGTCCGTTTACCGGTTGAATTAGAACTTTACATTCTACTAGGAAGGTCCTTAAGGGACCAACAGGTCACCAATGCTGAGACGAGAGTAACGTGACGCCACCGAGTCCCGAGTGACGTCACCTTCCCCTTGATTCTAGGTCGTTCGGGGAGCCGGGTCGGTTTTTTTTGTTCTTTACTGAGAAGTATATCCTATGACGACCGATAATAGTGGTCCTGACGTTTCAGTCGGGGTTTACATTGACTTGATATGCAAATTGTGACGAAAGAGTAGTAGTGTAGGTTTTCAATTAGGGTAGATTCTTATTAGTAAAGGTACGAAGTTCATAGTGGAACTGTGACGACTGAGGATGTAGACAATAGAGGTCAACGTGAGGAAAGACTGGTGTCGACCTATCAATGGGGAGTCCAAGGTAGAAACAGAGATTAAGTTACACAGACGTTGAGTTTCCGAGGTATGAGGAGGAAAAGGATTAGATTTGAGAAACTGAGTTCAAGCAGGTTGAATAAGTATTTTACAATTGTAGGGACTCGGGAAAAAATAAGAAGGAATGTGTGATACCAGAAGGACGGGTGTTTACCTAGGTATTGTACCTCGAATACAATTTTTTTTTTTCGCGAAAATGGGTTACTTGTAAACGTCCGTTTACCGTATATACGTGTCTATTTTACTTTACCAGTGAGACGACACGTGGACTTTGGTAGTGTCGTAACAAGTAGTAGTTATGAGGTTATATTTTAAATGTCAAAAATTTTTTTGTATTACTTTGTATTTTGTAAGTAGTTTAACATCACGATGAATCCCCTGAAAATAACCCCGGTCGGTTTCCCTAAATGTCTGAGTTTTTGACCTTCGATTGATACCGTTAATCAACAAGTCTTTTTTTCGACCCAATCTTTCAATTTTGTTATTTTACCGTACCACCAACACTAAAAAAATTTATAAGGTCTTTTTTCTTCACACACACACACACACACACACACACACACACACACACATCCTCAACACTCATCTCTTATTCTCAGCTAATTTATTCCTAACCTCTTACCATTCATCTGTCATGCATATATCTAAAAATGGGCTGATAAGAACGATGAAAACACGTACGAACCTGTAAAGACATAATTTTTCAAAATTTCTTTCTAGGTAAGGACTGTTTCAGTTGACCTGTTTTTACATAACTTACCCTCCACAATACGATGGAGACCCCTATTGTACCACTTAGTATAGACCAAGGACTGGAGTTTCTCGAGTGTCGGTGTACCTCTCTTTTCATTTCCTTTCTTCACAATATTAGCACTTCCTTTTTGCGATTCACACCGCCTAATAATTTTACCTGGTGTCTAATGGTGGAGGAACTTAGGTTCGAAAAAGTTCCGATAGAACTTCTAGTAGGATATTACTCCTCCTCTATTGCAGAGGTAAGAACTGAACGAGACCGGTTGTCCTGTCCTCGTTTGTAGTGTGTCCGTCTTCGCACGTCGGTCGAGTCCGTGACCACGGACGTGAGAGGACGGTGACTCGAATTATGTCCCGTTATCTGGTGCATCTCTCTCTGTCGTTCACAGGGTCGGTCGGGTCAACTCCCCGAGGTCTTACACTCGATTCGGTGCGACCTCGTGGGTCGGAACGACTCGACTGGAGTCGGTCTTTACGGGTCTGTTGTGTTTCTTGTACTATTTACAAACAGAATTTCGTGATACAAACTACTCGAAACAATACATCGTTTTTTATTGACTATGTCGTCACTTGTCTAGAGATGGTTAAAACCTCTGTATATCTAAAATACCTGTTTCCACTGCAAATTTAACTCTTCAATTCCCTCGGGTCGGACCGTGAGACACTACTGGATGTCCCCACCCTCCCATCCCACCTTCCCTCCGAGTTCTCCCTTCCCTATATACATATATGTGTATATCAATACTGATCGTCCTTGGTTACAACATACCGTCCTTGGTTATGTTGTAACATTTCGTTAATAAGAGACTAATTTTTTATTTAAAATTAACTCTTTAATCTCTTCCCCCACCCCTTGAGTACCCCCTCTTTTTACGAAGTTGTTCCTTTTGGAGAGAAAATACAGACCGAATCGTCTTCTGTCGACCTCAGAGTATAAATGATGAGATAAGTTAGACAAAAGTATACAACAAATCCGACTTCATATCTTTCTTTTAAGACGAAGAACGACTATCCATCAACTTGACCTCTCCTCACAAAATTAGACTCGGAAAGGACTCGGAAAAGTCTAGTGATACCCAAAATAAGAACCTATACTGTGGTTTGCGAACGAACAACCTCCTTTTCGATACTAGTTGGATCTGTCGTATAATTTTTCGTCTCTGTAATGAAACGTCTGTTTCCAGACAAATCAGTTTCGACACCAAAAAGGTCATCGGTACTTACCTACACTCTCAACCTGATATTTCTTTCGACTTAACTACAAAAATTTGACACCATGACCTCTTCTGAGAACTCTCAGGCAACCTGATGTTCCTCTAGGTTGGTCAGTTAGGATTTCCTTTAGTCAGGACTTATAAGTAACCTTCCTGACTACGACTTCGACTTTGAGGTTATGAGACCGGTGGACTACGTTTCCTGACTGAGTAATCTTTTCTGGGACTACGACCCTTTCTAACTTCCGTCCTTCTCTTCCCCTGTTGTCTCCTACTCTACCAACCTACCGTAGTGACTGAGCTACCTGTACTCAAACTCGTTCGAGACCCTCAACCACTTCCTGTCCCTTCGGACCACACGACGTCAGGTACCCCAGTGTTTCTCAGTGTGTACTGACTCGCTGACTTGACTACTGTGACTTTGAGTTGTTTACCAATAAAGAATTTACACTCAACGTTCTGCCTTGGACTTTACCGTAGTGTAAGACTATATAATTTTAGGTATCCAGATGGAACGTGAAACTACCAAGACAATAGATACATTGCAAGACGTCACGGTGGATAATCAGAAAACTTTTTATAACCAAGTGACTCACTGTGTCCAGAAGGATTGTACCTTGGTAAAGTAATTTGTCGTAAACTTTTTTTTTTTTTTAGTGTAAACAATTGTACTGGCGACTACAGTAGTCCTTTCCGACATGTCCTTTCGCCAGACGGAGAACCGTCGGACACACACACGAGGTAGAGAGTCAATGGAGGTTGAGAAACGGTAGGGCACCAGATATCGGGCGGTCCGAGAAGACAGGAATCCTAAAAGATGGTTTAAGATTAAAAACGAACTTTTAAGTTTACCATAGTAACCGTCATTTATGATGAACAACAAAAAGACCTTCGTTGAGTGAGTTAATAGAGTAAAAATTCCTTTACTGATTTACTGACGGTCTACGGGTTCAGCCTCCTTTGTATTAAACAGATGGTCAGAAAGTCTAATTTTTTTTTTTTTTAGGATACTTCTTCATTGACCAAGTCAGATATAGGAGTTGTAGGGTGGTCCCAAAAACGAGTTCTATTGGGGTAGGAAGTGACTCTGGGTCGTCTTTGTCGACTACATATGAAGGGTACAGTAGTGTGTTTTGTAAAAAATTTTACATAAGTTTCCAATTACAAACTCTTTTAGTTATTAAAAACACGAAGTAGTTCCTGTAAGAATTCGTTTTGACGATTCAGCGAAGTCAGCACAGGTTGAGACACGTTGGGGTATCTACCGTCGGGTGGTCCGAGGGAGTAGGGACCCTAAGAGGTCCGTTCTTATGACCTCACCCAACGGTAAAGGAAGAGGTTACGTACTTTCACTTTTCACTTTCCCTTCAGAGAGTCAGCACAGGCCTGAGAAGCACTGCGGTGTCTGACGTCGGATGGTCCAAGGAGGCAGGTACCCTAAAAGGTCCGTTCTTATGACCTCACCCCACGGCAACGGAAGAGGCATTCGCTTTGATCGAGAACAAAAAATTGATGTTCACCCACCACCACTTATTAGGTACCCATGTGGACGGAAGTACTACTATTTCCGTAGTCACAAAAGGAGTCGTCACGAGAGGTGTACCACTTTTTCCAAAAACGGAAAGTAGTACGGAGACTATTTCAGACTCGTAATACTTCCTTTAACCAAACTGAGACATCTCTAGGACTCTCTCAGGGCCCCTTTGGGGAAACTCTTGGTGACCATGTAGTGGCGGTATTCCAAGTACTTGTCAGTCTGACTATGTCTGTACTTTGACCGTCGGTCCTTGGAACGACAAAAAGTGAGTAATGTAACGGGACTTTTTACGGGGGAGCCTAAGAGGTGGACCCCTCAAGCTCCACTTTTTTTTTTTTTCTGAGGGGTGAGACCGACGTCCCATAGAAGTTCATGTGTGCCATGAGACCCGAAACCATTTCCTGGTGGTAAGGGTGTTTTCTGACACAGACGGGAACAACGTGACATCGGCAAAGGTTCGTATTCCAAAATACTCAACTTTAGGATATCTATTTCTTACGTGTATCAGTCGGTTTACGGTGGTTGTCCTTATTACGAAGGTCTACTGTTCCCACGTTCACGACACCACATTCACACGGTCGTGTTACTGACCGACCGTTTCGGGTCCCCGGTCGTTAGGACCACCGGGTCCGTGTGACGTCCCCCGGTGGTGGACTCTTTTATCGGCACGCGGATGCCTGGTGGGTTTCGTTCACCGTAAAGCCGACCGAAAAAAGAGATCAAAACGTATGTGGTCGAGGTGGTCCCGAGATGTCTCCTAAATCTGAGGCCGGTCGAGGAGAGTGGACAGGGGATTCAACATTACTTATATCTTTCAGTTATTCCCGTAATTGAGTGTCTCGTTGTTTCGGGAGACGAACAATTACGAGAAGATTATTCTCTGGTCGGATCCTTTGAGGTCCACGGTGGATTCCCTGATGAGCACGTTAGTCTAAAAGAGTCACACATGCTCCTACGACGGTGTAAATGTCACACTAAACATTTGGTATTCCGCTACCGTGGGGTGAGGTCATGAGAACGGACCTTTTAGGGTACCTACCTCCTCGATCCATCCGACGTCAGGTACCCCAGTGATTCTCAGCCTGTGCTGACTCGCTGAAGTGAAAGTGAAAAATGAAAGTACGTGACCTCTTCCTTTACCGTTGGGTGAGGTCACAAGAACGGACCTCTTAGGGTCCCTGCCGCCTTGAACCACCCGACGACAGATACCCCAGCGTGTCTCAGCCTGTGCTGACTTCGCTGAATCGTCGTCGGGTGTTTTCCTCTTGACTGTTTCGTACTTTTCTAGACCCATAACCCGATAAAAACGATAAGTTCTTCTTGTAGTCTTTTTTTTTTTAGTCACTTCCAAATTGTCATGGATGTGTTTAATTTTTTTTCTTTTTCAGTTATATACTCTTTATATTATGTGGTACTACCGGTGGTTCCTGCCCGTCACGGCTTTCCTTCAAACAATCGAGAAATTATTTTGACGGAAGGACAAGAGGTTAGGACGTTGAAGCGGTCGAGACGGGTTTAGTTTTGTGCTTTCCTTGTGGATGGGTGACAGAAACCCGACAAAGGAAGTAACTGAGGCACTTTCGCTGTCGTTTAGATCCTTTCGCTTGTCTTTCTTACTATTGTTAATCCCGTCTTAGATTAGTTGTATTGACTTTTTGTCGCGAGACCTTGTTTACCACTGTCTGTCCACTCTTCGCCTTAAATGTCGCGTTAGTTAGAAATAATCGGCGTCAGCAACCGATACTCCAGAGTAGAGGTGAGTGTAGGTTTTTTTCTTCAACACATCCGTCCTTTATTTGTTTACTTCGAGTTTCGAAGGATAAAAAGAACAAGGAAATACCTTCCTGTCTCTTCGTCTCTATTGCTGTCTTTCGTTCTACCTACTCTCTTCGTTCCTTGAAGAACTATAAGTCCCCGTCCTATACACCAAGTGATCGAAGCGATTTCCTTCTGATCCGACTACACGAGTTCTAAATAACTTACAAGCACCTGTTTCTTACACTTACGGGGATGAGTAATTCTTAACGCACAAAGGTCTTCGTCCTGACCCATGGGTGTCTTACTTCATCCATACCACGGTCTTTCATTCTCTCAAGTGTTATATCTCTCTCGAACAACTTTCCTACGTCTTCAGTTGAGTTTTATAGAGGCTATCGACACCGACCCCACTAAACCCGTCGTTTTTTCCATTATACTCGATGTCTCAGTTTATAACTCAACCGGGTTTTAAGTAAGACATTCTCACTTCATTCGGTCTTTCCTTTTGTGGTTATGTCGGTTATGTCATATGATTACGTATATATACCTTAAATCTTTCTACCATTACTATTGGGATATACTCTCTGTCGTTCTCGGTGTCTATATATCTTGTCAGAAAATCTGAGACACCCTCTCCCGCTCCCACCCTACTAAACCCTCTTACCGTAACTTTGTACATTGTCTAGCGGTCAGGTCCAAGCTACGTACTCTGTCCCACAAGCCCCGACCACGTGACCCTACTGGGACTCCCTACCCTACTCCTCCCTCCACCCTCCCGCAAAGTCTTACCCCTTGTATACATGTGGGTACCGCCTAAGTACAGTTACATACCGTTTTGGTGATGTTATAAAATTTCATTAATCGGAGGTTAATTTTATTTATTTAAATAAAAAAAATTAAATAAGACATTCTATCGTACTTCTTTGGGTTTGCTTGAAAAACCGGTTGGGTTATTTTATTTTATTTATCGGTACTCAGGTACAACTACATTGATATATTTATTAACTTCTTCATTGATCCCAGTTTGTCTGTTGAGAATAACATCATCTTAAGGTTAATTGGTTACATCCTCACCATCTTTATCTTTTAGTAGTAATCTGTTTGTCGCGTTATTTCTTACAACCTCGTTTCTTGGTAAGTATCCCTTAAGGGACCGTCAACTCACCAATCCTGAACCACGAAGACACCAATCCTGGGCCTATACTAGGGACCAACGTTTTGGTTTCAGGACGTTCGACGTGTGTGTCGTCTCAGTTGTTTTCTTTCCGTAATAATACACTAAGAAGGGGACACCGTACTGGGTCTTTCCCCTCGAACATAAGGGGACAGACACAGAAGAGGTTCGGAAGGGAAGAGGGGAGGGTGAAAATGTTGGTCGTTGGTTAGGGTCTGTGTCGGTTAGCATACGGGGAATGAATTCCCTCTTTATGCCTTAGGAAGGGAAATACATACAATTTGTACTCGCTGCTCCTGGTCTGGTGTAATTTGGAACGTAGACTCAGGTCATCCCTAACCTCTTAGGTCACTCTACGAGAGATACGGGAGGGGTTTGTGACCGCTTTACTATTGTAGTTGACATAAGATTCCTGTAGCCGAAAAAAGGGTTTTTACCCCTATTTTTCCTCTCTGTTCCTCGATTTGTCGTCAATGTTCCTCACATCTTTGAAAGTAACCGCCTTTTGACGTTTTTACTCTTTGAATCTTCACTTTACTTCAGCGAGTCAGTACAGGCTGAGAAACGCTGGGGTACCTGACATCGGATGGTCCGAGGAGTCAGGTACCCTAAAAGGTCCGTTCTCATGACCTTACGCAACGGTAAAGGAAGAGGTCCCCTAGAAGAGTTCGGTCCCTTCGACTCTTTGAATTCTTGGTTTGTTTCTCGTCGAACGGACATTTAACGGACGGTGTCAAGGACCAGGGAGCAAGTAAAGTGTAGACGATAATAATAAAAGGTGATCATGAGTGTGTTGATGGTCTTGTAGACGTTCTGCAATCCCGTGGGGGGTACCGGTCACTGTCGGAGTGTGACAGGTTTTTCTTTTCTAGGGTTCTGGGTTCTTCTCGGTAACTTGTCTCTTGCTCCAGTCACTGTGATCCTGACACGTGACATGGAGTATCGTCGTAACTACTTATGTACGTGTTCACGTCAGGAGTCCGAAAACACCCTTTCCTTTAGGTGAGTGAGCCGTTCGGACTGCGAGAGCGAAGGACACTCTTACAGTCGAGGTGCACACGACCTTGTGACGAGACGAGTGTAGGTGGCGGGGTCGGGGAACCTCGCAGACCGTGGGTCTTCCGTTTTTATGGACGACCGACTTACTCACTGATTCGTTCTCTTCCTTGTCAAAACGGGATTTAAGGTTGTCCTTAAACGGGATTTTAGGTTTGTCCACTCCCACTTTTTTCTTACCTCTCTCCCTCTTTTATTTACTTTTTACAGGGTCCACACGTCTCGTCTGACACACACATAGTATCGGACCTCCGACTGTCACTGACAAGGATGGATGCATTACCAGTGGTGGTAGTGTAGGACGAGTAAACTGTGGGTCCTACTCCGTAGTCATCCTCGATGTCGTATAAATTCTGTTGTCCCTTCCTACTCTAAGAACCCTCCCAAAAGTAGTTTCCACGTGTCCTATTACAAGGTCCTCAGTCCTCCCAGTTGACCTTAATTGAACAGCCTGTACAGTAAATAAAGTCTCGACGTCTATTGTGTCAGAAATAACACCGGGAAATATATCTTTGTCATCGGGACCGAAATGTGAGTGGATTGTTTATTGGAAAATTTTCTCAAGAATCGGGTTTCTAGGGGTCTTCTTTTTCTGTAAATTTTATTGTACACGATTCAGTGAAGTCAGCACAGACTGAGACACGTTGAGATACTTGACATTGGACGTTCCGAGGGGATCAGCATCCTAAGAGGTCCGTTCTTATGACCTCACCCAACGGTAAAGGAGTAAAGTTGATAAATATTATCCGTTCTGTACCTTTGTTGGATTTACAGGTAGTTGTCTACTTACCTATTACTTTTGCACCATGTATATATGTAACCTTATAATGAACCGGTGTTTTTTCTTACTTTATTACAGTAAACGTTGTTGTACCTATCCGGACCTCTAACAGTATGATTCACTTCAGTCAGTCTGTCTCTTTCTGTTTATACATAATAGTGAAAATACACCTTAGATTTTAAAATGTCTTTACTTGGATAGATACTTTGACTTTGTCTGAGTCCCTGTATCTCTTCTCTGAATACCAACGGTCCCCCTCCCTACCTAACCTCCAACCCCAGTCGTCTATGTTTGGTAGTATATATTTTACCTATTTGTGATTCCAGGACGACATACCATGTCCCTTGATATAAGTCATACGACACTATTAGATATTGTCTTTTCTTATAAATTTTTCTTATATATACACATATTGACTTAGTGAAACGAAATGTCGTCTTTAATCGTGTTGTAACCTTTAGTTGATATTTTTTATTTTTATTTTCTTTATGATAGACTCCTTTGGTATTTGTCTTTGTGTCTCCTTTTTATATTTTTGATGGTGAAAACATGAAATCGAACTTATGACGGTAAAGTTTTGTATAAATGTAACTGTTTCTTAAGACAAACAGTTTTTGTAGAAGTCATTGTGATTCGTCGAGTTTTCGGTACACTTTAATGACGGTAAGTTGGTAAAAACTCGATGTTTTGTCATTAAAGCACACCAAATTGGATGATTATACGATATCTAAAGTATTAGCACCTTTATAAATACTCCGTTAAATAAGGTATGTTTGATGACCAGTGAACGAACCGTTCCAATTCAAAAAGATTATCCGTTGACCTACTCGGAAGTGATTCGTTAGAAGTGTTTAAAGTTTATGAGGAATAAATTAAAACCATAAATATTGATGGTTTATGAATAATGTCACAAGTCTTCGGTTTTTTCACTCACGATTTTATTCAAGCGTATGATATGGTATGTCCTTTTTTTCTTCAAAATTTATAATTTTTTCAACTCCCTTAAAGGACCACCAGGACACCAATCCTGAGACTCGAAGGTGACGTCTCCCATGTCCAAACTAGGGACCAGATCGTTAATTCTAGAATGAACAACGTACCACCCCGGTTAGTTATTTATTTTAAAATTTCAACTTTTCATATGGAATGTCCTTTTTATATTCATAAGTTTACTTTGTGGACAGTATTTCGATCTGTTCAAGTTATGAAACAAATGTCTTTTGACACGACATAGGACAGTCTGGTTTTTTTAGATACTAAGTACGTTGAAGGGACGGGTGATTGAAGTTAGTTATCGGGGGTTTGTTTTTAGTTACACACAAAATTATTATTGTGTTACTTATTACGATTACTATTATAGTATTCTACTAAGTAAGGTATGACAAATAGAGTTCTTACTAAAAGGAAGATTTTCCGTTACGTAATGTCTGACTTCCTTAGATTTCTGCAATTTAAAAATTCCACATTCTTGTTGTTCTTCTTTTGGATGTTACTATGTAGTGGAAAGTTCCACTCGACCGTGACATAAGTACGGATATAAATAACATTTTGTGTTTGTGTATGTGTCTTCCATGAGGAATACAATTTTTCCAACATAACGGTGTAAACAAAGGTCCTTCAGAAGTCCTTCTTCGTTCCAGGACGTTACGTTGATGTAGGTTGACACTGGGATCAAAATTCTTCGTTCTGACTGTGGATAGAATTGGTTTTTTGTGACCACGGTCCAAAGTTGTCATGTACTTGGCACTTGAAGGTCTACAAGTTTCGAGTAAAATCTTTTCCGTCTCCTTGGTCTCTAGTTTGACGGTTGTAGGCAACCTAGTAGCTTTTTTCGTTCTCTCAAGGTCATTTTGTAGATAAAGACGAAACAACTGATACGGTTTCCGAAACTGACACACCTAGTGTACTTTGACACCTTTTGAGAATTTCTCTCCCCTTATAGTCTGTCGGACTGGACGGAGGACTCTTTAGACACACGTCCAGTTCTTCGTTGTCAATCTTGACCTGTACCTTGTTGTTTGACCAAGGTTTAGTCCTTTCCTCACGCAGTTCCGACATATAACAATGGGACGATATAAATTGAAGATACGTTTCATGTAGTTCTCTTTAGGACCCGACCTACTTCGTGTTCGACCTTAGTTCTAACGGCCCTCTTTATAGTTATTGGAGTCTATACGTCTGCTGTGATAGGAATACCGTCTTTCACTTCTCCTTAAGTTTTCGGAGAACTACTTTCACTTTCTCCTTTCACTTTTTCAACCGAATTTTGAGTTGTAAGTCTTTTGCTTCTAGTACCGTAGACCAGGGTAATGAAGTACCGTTTATGTACCCCTTTGTCACCTTTGTCACAGTCTGAAATAAAAACCCCCGAGGTTTTATTGACGTCTACCACTAACGTCGGTACTTTAATTTTCTGCGAATGAGGAACCTTCTTTTCAATACTGGTTGGATCTGTCGTACAATTTTTCGTCTCTGTAATGAAACGGTTGTTTCCAGGCAGATCAGTTCCGATACCAAAAAGGTCATCAGCACATACCTATACTCTCAACCTGATATTTCTTTCGACTCGTGGTTCCTTAACAGCGAAAACTTGACACCACAACCTTTTCTGGGAACTCTCAGGGAACCTGTCGTTCCTCTAGGTTGGTCAGGTAGGATTTCCTCTAGTCAGGACTTATAAGTAACCTTCCTGACTACGACTTCGACTTTGAGGTTCTGAAACCGGTGGACTACGCTTCTTGACTGTGTAACCTTTTCTGTGACTACGACCCTTTCTAACTTCCACCCTCCTCTTCCCCTATTGTCTCCTACTCGACCAACCTACCGTAGTGGCTGAGTTACCTGTACTCAAACTCATTTGAGACCCTCAACCACTACCTGTCCCTTCGGACTACACAACGTCAGGTACCCCAACGTTTCTCAGACTGTGTTGACTCGCTTACTTAACTTGACTTGATCCGACATGTTATCTTGGACCTCAAGACAGGAACCATACCTAGTCTTTACCCTGTTAATATGTCTGAACTTCTCCGGTCCTAAGGGACTGGTGTCAGGGAGTCAGTACCTTCCCACTGTCTATACGGTGTTTTTTTGGTTCCGACGGGTGTATGACCCCTGTACCTTCGTTGAATTTATGTGTAGTTGTCTGTTTACCGATGTATTTTACACCGTACCCTGAAGGGACCACCAGAACACCAATTCTTAGGTGGACGGTTACGTCCCCTGTCCCCAACCTAGGGACCACCCCGTTCTGGGGTGTACGGTGTTTCGTTACTTCGGGCACGCAAGGTTGGTGACTCAGGTGTGTGACGTTGTCTTTCATCGAAGGTGAACGGGGTCGATCTCTTTCCGACACACGTTCTCTCCGACACACGAGACTTCTGGGTCTCGTCGGTTTTAATTTATTTATTTAATTTTTTTTTATTTTTCTTTTACACCATACGTGTATGTGATCTTATGATAAGTCGGAGATTTTTCCTCCTGTTGGCCAGCAGACGTTGTTGTACCTACTTGGACCCCGTATGAATACGAGTCTCTTTGTTCGGTCTGTAACTTCCTGTTTACCACCCACCCCTCGCCCCCCACCCACCCACTGAGGTGGTTATACACCTTAGATTTTGTCCGTTTGAGTACCTTCGTACTCATTCTACTTTCTTCCATCCCCTCCCTCTTTGTCTTTCCATAATCAGTTTCCCGTGTTTCGAAGTCCTTGAAGGGACCACCAGGTCACCAATCCTGTGGTACGAGGGGTGACGTTCCCCGTTGCCAAGATAGGGACCAACCCCTTGATTCTCTCATTTAGAATTCGTAATTTCATTTAGAGTGGTGTTCCCTTTTTTTTTAGAGAAAAGATGAATTAATTTAAACATCGATATCCTCTACCACCCACAAGTGATTTAAACGACACTATTAGTAAAGTTTAGTTTAGTAATACGGTAAGTGGGGACTACCGAGTCAGTCATTTCTTCAACGGACGTTACGTCCTTTCGACCCAAGTCAAGGACCCAACCCTTCTAGGAACCCTCTTCTTTTACTGTTGGGTGAGATCATAAGAACGGACCCTTTAGGGTACCTGTCTTCTCGGACCGTCCAATTCCAGGTACCCCAGTGTTCTCAGTCTGTCCTGAATCGTTCTGTGGTGGTGGAATTTGCCTATGTCAAGACGTACAGTTAATATAGAGTTATTTTGACCTTTTTACTTTTGTAAGATGAACCCGTTTGGGCTACGTTTCAACTGGGATTTAACACACGATTATGTCGAACTCAAATGGGAATGAGTGAGAATCGTTATTAAGATAGAGAAGGTGGTGTTGTTTGTAAGATTCTTGTAAGTAGGTTATAATTGACTTCAGTTTCTTAACGAGTTCTGGTCATTGAACAAATGTCACTGATAAGGATCATTTTATTTGTACACGTCTGACTTAATTTTGTACTTTCTTTCTTTCTTTAACAGAAAAATCTCATTCTGTATTTTTGAGGGTTTGATGACCAAATGAGGTAGCAAAACACAATTACTTAAAATAGGTTTTCCCAATTTGCGAATTGAGGACACTTTAAGAGAATTCATAATGGACCGAAGAAGTTCCTGAAAAGGGTAGTGAAACAAAAATAGAGGGACCAATTGTAGAAGTAAATTTAGTCAAGGTGGTTTCTACTAAGGTTTTCCTTAAGGTAATGGACGTTTTAATCCTATGAATTGTTTCGTGTCAAATGGAAATTTTGTGGGAGAGTGATTAATAGGGGTTCGTAACTATTTTTTTTGGTTTCAAGGGTTTTGTATACCTGATACAGTACGACAAACAAGTTAATGTAGATTGAGGGGACTTATCTTCTCCATAGTGGTAACACTAGTACTGTGCCCCAATGAGTACACTCCGTTCCGGTAAAATTTAGTTATGTGAAATTTAAAATTGTACACTTTTTACAACAATCGGAGATAGATAGTTTCAGCTCATATTAGTATTAAGTTTTTCTGTGTACATGGGGTTACAAGTGACGTCGTGATAAATGTTATGAATCCTGTACTTTCCTTGGATGCATAGGTGCCTATCTACTCAACTATTTCTTCAACACTATAGTGACTCCTTTGGTCTTAACTTTCTCTGTGTACATGGGACTACAAGTAGTGTCGTGACAAATGCTATCGATCCTGTACCTTCGTTGGATCTACAGGTAGTCGTCTACCTTTCAACACCGTGTCTCTGTGTCACCTTATAATGAGTCGACAATTTTTCTTACGTCAACTCAGGCAAGATTACTCCACCTACTTTGACCTCGAATAATATGTTTCACTTCATTCTCACTCTTTCTTTTTGTGGTTATGTCATATAATTGTGTATATATACCTTAAATCTTTCTACCATTGTTACTGGAATACACGTTCTGTTGTTTTCTCTGTCTACATTTCTTGTCTGAAAACCTGAGACACCCTCTTCCGCTCCCACCCGACTAATGTCTCTTATCGTAACTTTGTACATATAATGGCATACACTTTGTCTACCGGTCAGGTTCAAGTTACAAACTGTGTCCCGTCAGTCTCGACCACGTGACCCTGTTGGGTCTCCCTACCCTACCCCTCCCTCCACTCTCCCCCCAAGTCCTACCCCCCTGTGTACATGTGGGCACCGACTAAGTACAGTCACATACCGTTTTGGGTGGTGTTATTACATTTCATTAATCGGAGGTTAATGTTAATTAATTAATTAAAAATTTTCAACATTACATATATATATGTATGTATATATATTACCTTATAATCGGTGTTTTTCATTACTTTCACTCAGTTAACATCACTACACCTACTTGAGTCTCAGACAGTATGTCTCATTTCAGTCAGTCTTTTTCTTTTTGTTTATAACAGACAGTTACGTACTCCAAAGGGACCACGGAGTCATCATTTCATAGACGGACGATTACGTCCTCTACGTCCAAACTAGGGACAAAACCTTTCTTAGGGACCTCCTTCTTTACCATTAGGTAAGGTCATAATGACGGACCCTTTAGGGTACCTGTCTTGTCAAACTACCCGATGTTAGGTACTCCCAGTGCTTTCTCAGTCTGTACTGAATCACTGATTTGTTGTCGTTATAATTGAGTTTACAAACCTTCGATCTTTATACCACTACTGACTACTGAGATAAACGTTCCATTCTTGACTCTGTGTCTGCATCTCTTACTCGTGCACCTGTATCGGTCCTTCCCCTCCCACCCCACTTGACTCTCTCATCGTGACTGTATTCGTGTGATGGTCCACACTTTGTCTGTCGATCACCCTCGGACGACGTCTAGCGTCCCTCGAGTCGAACGACGAGACACTACTGGATCTCCCCACCCTACCCCCTCCACCCTCACTCCGAGTTGCGCCTCTCCCTTAGAGATATGTGTATAATTTGTCGACTGAGTGTAACAACATGGCGTCTTTGATTGTGTTGTGTCATTTGGTTAATAGAAGGTTAATTTTTAAATTTAATTTTATTTGTTTCGGTTCGCATAGCAGGGACCTTTTACCCAAGTAGACCTTGACGACCACAAATACTACCTTTTTCTACCGAAGTTTACATCTGGACGACAAGTACTATAGTCAGTGGTACTACCGCTTGGTCCTTCCTTTCCTTTCTCTGTATCTGACATAGAAGGTCCTTGTACGTCATACTATTTGGTGCCTCCCGTGTTTACATACCCTTGGTTTTTATAGACTCTACGACGCTTACAGTTCACGTTTTTCTAGGTGAGGGAGGAGGGGTCCTCGTATAAATAAGACTTACTACTCGGCATTGGACTACCGTGTAAAGGATGGAACTATTAGAGTTTTCCGTGCGTCACACGTGCCGACGACAATTCAGCGAAGTCAGCACAGACTGAGACACACTGAGGTCTCTGCCGTCGGGTGGTCCGAGGGGGTAGGGACCCTAAGAGGTCCGTTCTTGTGACCTCACCCAACGGTAAAGGAAGAGGTTACGTACTTTCACTTTTCACTTTCACTTGCGAGTCAGTACAGGTTGAGAAGCGTTGGGGTTCCTGACGTCGGGTGGTCCGAGGAGGTAAGTACCCTGAAAAGTCCGTTCTCATGACCTCACCCCACGGTAGCGGAAGAGGCTACCTCGTACGTGTCTAGTTCAATTTGTTACACAAGTAGTTTATCCCGAAGGGTCTTCCTGAAGGTTTCCAGTTATTTTTAACGTTTTCTCGTTTTCGTTTGGTGATTTGTCTGGTCTAGATTAAACTCAAGTATGACCCCAAAGAGTTTGTTTGGTAGCGATGTCTCTAAGTTGTAACGTCGCTTTTCCATCACTAGAAAGGATCATAAATGGAATCTTCAGAAAACAGTACTTTTCCTCGTCTAAAATAGAAAAAAGAAAGACCACTTCACGGAGAGTGAAGTGTCGGAAATCTATGATTCGTGAGACTGTTGTGTGTCCTCCATGTCTTTCCGTCATTCATTTTTTAAGTTTACTTTTGAAATTTTTCCTTAAATTCAATTTTTTTTTAGTTCTCGTAAAACTACTTGTGTTACACACATCATTTTACTAGTTGTATGTAAAGAGACATATTTCTTATAGACACTTTTATATTCGGATTTTTGGATCGACGGTAACGGAGATACCTTTCTTGGGTCCCATGAAGGGACTACCAGGTCACTAATCCTGAGTACGAAAGTGACGG
The DNA here is from genome assembly GCA_006410555.1 of Capra ibex. Taxonomy (NCBI): domain Eukaryota; kingdom Metazoa; phylum Chordata; class Mammalia; order Artiodactyla; family Bovidae; genus Capra; species Capra ibex. The sequence goes on along the minus strand of SJYO01018169.1, from coordinate 19,970,952 downwards.
TCCCCGTGTCCAAGTTAGGGACCAGTCCCTTGATTATAAGGTGTTTGACGAACCATACCGTCCGTTTTTTTTTTTTTTCCTTGGGTCTTCTAGTGTTTAGACCCTACCATCTCTTTGAATGAAAAAGAGAGATATTGTACAATATAACGAACGGAAAGAATGATAACTGTCGACACTGGAAAAGGTTTTTATGTGTGTCGGTCTGCACCTTTTCGTGGGGTACATCTCTACTAAATGGGAGACGGTCCCCGAATCTGAAACCCCCTACAAGTCTCAAATCGTGTACCCTATCTGTACTTGTCAACCCCCTGGTCTCTTTCCAGACACCGTCAATTTTATTATCCACACTTTCTACAGGTAGGTATTAAGGGTCTTAGACACTTATGCAATGTGTCCTTCCTCTTTAGTACCAAAACTGTTTAGAAAGGGAAACAAAGAACAACTCTTATCCGAAATCCGAACTTAGATCGTTCCTTGTCTGTAGTCCACCGAAATTCTTCGGTCCAAGTCCTTTGGTACTCTAAAAAAAAAAGAGTCGTCTACTAACCCTCACTGTTTACCAGTCGTATTCGTGACTAAACCTTTCTAGTGATTCGATACACGAATTTATATGGTGTACATACACACGTGCGAGCCAGTACAAAACTGAGAAGCGTTGGGGTGTCTGACATCGGACGGTCCGAGGCGACAAGTACCCTAAAGGGCCCGTTCTTATAACCTCACCCAACGGTAAAGGAAGGGGTCCCCTAGAAGGGTCTAGTCCCTAACTTGGAAACAGAGGACGTAGAGGGTGAAACCGTCCGTCTAAGAAATGGCGACGTGGTAACTCACTATGGATATACCCTTTTCTCCCAGGATGAAGGATACCACGTCCTCGTCCTCTGTCTCGATCTTCTAATTATTCCGACTACGACCCTCCCTAACCCCCGTCCTCCTCTTCCCCTACTGTCTCTTACTCTACCGACCTACCGTAGTGGCTGAGCTACCTGTACTCAGACTCACTTGAGACCCTCAACCACTACCTGTCCCTCCGGACCTCACGACGTCAAGTACCCCAGTGTTTCTCAGTCTGTGCTGACTCGCTGACTTGACTTGACTTGACAATCACGTCCCTTTGTCCTTAAGTGGAAATCGTTACTTTACAGACTTTTAAAGTCTCCAACTATGTAAAACGACTCACTTCACAATGGGGACATACTACTAATGATGTCTATTACACCCCGGAGTTCACTGTATAATAGAGGACTTTTCGACGACGACGGTGCAGTAAATTAAGTACAAACCTTTTTCGGTGAACACCGAGTTGTTGTTTTAATAGACAGAACGGAGGGGAGCCATCGGTGACCCGAGAACCACTTCAGTTCGGTTGGAACCTTCCCTTTTCTTCTTGATAGGTTTTTAACATCTACTTCGGTTCTCTTACTAACGTACGTGTAGGAAAGCTCCACGTTCTTTCGTCACAAATTTCCACGGGACACCTAATCAAAAGACTCTGACAACACACTGAAGTCATAAATGATAGTTAATTTTCAAGAATGAGACACTTCAACATTAATCCTTATCTGATTCTATCAATATATCCATCAACGTCTCAAGGGTCATCCCTTAATGTCTATCTCTCCCTGTGGTCGCCTTGAAACCCTCTGGTGACATTCAATTGTTCGTGAGTTCTTTTTATAGTCCTAAAAAAAAAAGATCTAAGGTGTATATACACAATTATGCGTTATAAACAAAAAGAGAAAGACTGAATGAAGTGAAACATACTGTCTGAGATCCAGGCAGGAGTAGTGATGTTTACTGAGTCAAAGTAGGGAAAAATGCTGACTCATTGTGGGGTGACATGTAGCACGGTACAGAAGTAGGAAGTAGACAGCGGCCGGCAATCCAGCAAGGGGACAGCCCCGATGACATTTGTCTCGAAGGCACTTGTGACCCCTTACACCGGAAAACTTAATACCAAAAGAGCCTCATATACGGGTCATTACCCTAAAGACCCAGTGTATTATCGAGATAAAAATCACAAAATCCTCGGAGGTATCATAAGAGGTGTCACCGAGATAGTTAAATGTATACACCTTAGACCTTTTTACCATGTCTACTTGGATAAAGGTCCCGTCCTTATCTCTGCGTCCGTATCTCTGGTCTGTACGCCTGTACCCCACCCATTGCGGCCCCACCCCCGCCCACAACCTGATTGACCCTCTCATCGTTACTATATGTGTGTGAATATCTTGTGTGTCGATCACCCTTCGACGACATGTCTGTCGCTCGAATGTCAACTAACGGGACGATCTGTAATTGGTCAAGATGTCGGTTGGGGTGGGATTATAGGAAAAATTTTTAAAATAATAAATAAAAACCGAAGTGACCCAGAAGGAACGGTTCACGTCGGAAAAGAGATCGACGGCGTTCGCCCCCGGATGAGAAACAACCCCACGTGTCCGAAGAGTGTCGTCAGTGAGAGGACGACACTCGGTACCCGAGGTCCCACGGTGCCCGAAGTCATTAACGTCGTACGTTCGTGTCATCAACACTTTGTGTCCGACTCAACGGGGCTCCACACACCCTAGAAGGGTATGGTCCCTAACTTGGATACAGGGGACGCAATTGTTGCCCTGCTGGTCCCTTCACGAATAGGATTATAAGAAATGATTTAATGGATGAGTTCAGAGTCAAGGGGTTTACGAGAAATTTGACCGAAATCATGGAATCATCAAGGGAGTAATTATTTAGTTAACTTATTTGAGAGATACACGAGTGAAGATGTAAAACACTTTCTCAGGGTAAAAATTGAAAACTTGTAAGCTAAAACTCACTTCTTTTTGTGTAGTTTTTGTAAGTGCTATTCTGAGAATTACATCATTTTTGTCGGAGTTATATGTAGGTTAGAGTTGACCGCATCAATGTAGTAAAATCTTTTAGTGAGACAATTCTTGTTTGGCTTTTCTACTAACACGAGGAAGGTAAAGCCTCGGTCTATTTACCCTATTTGACAAAGTAGATACAAAGTTCAACTGCAATATCCGTGACCACCAAAAGCACCGGGGATCGCAAAGTGGGACTTCCCTTCCCGAATGGAACGTTTTCAGACGGAGGAGATATGTTTACGTCTCGGTGACGACGGAGGTTCAAGAGACGGAACTACTTCGAACTCTAAAGTCTACCTGAAAGTTTCAGTTTCCGTAGAAAGTCTTACGTGTGTACTGGACGTCGAAGATCTACCAGGGAAATAGTTTTTTTATTTGTCTCTCTTTTCTATCCTTTTGTTTTTTAATTTTACCTTGTCCAACGACGACACCAGTTTTGAAATTTAGTTAGTTTTCTAAGTGATTTGGTTTTCAATTATTATGTATAGAAGACTTAACAGGAGATCTTCGTTAGGTGGATTTTCTGTACGTAGGTAGTCGGAGTTTATGGTCTTGACCCTGACCTGGTCCCGACCCTGGTTCCCATCGTCCTCTCTTTCTCATTTACAATCAGCGAAGTCAGCACAGACTGAGAAACACTGGGGTACCTGACATCGGGTGGTCCGAGGAGACAGATGCCTAAGAGGTCCGTTCTTATGATCTCACCCAACGGTAAGGTAAGAGGTCCCCTAGAAGGGCTGGGTCCCTAGTTTGTGCCCAGGGGACGTAACGTCCGTCTAAGAAATAGTAGACACGGTGGTCCCTTCAAGTCATTTGGGTTTATCTCTAGTCATATTTTAATGTCAGGTATAGGGAGTATTATGTTAACCCGAAAAGGTATGTACTTTACCACTAGTTGAAAAATTACACTAGTGGAAAAGTTACATGTGATAAACCTTTCAGACGGTATTCGAAGTTCTTTATTTGTGATGATATGACCCCTTTTTGTAGATAAAGACGAAATAACTGATACGGTTTCGGAAACTGACACACCTAGTGTTCTTTGACACCTTTTGAGACTTTCTCTACCTTTATGGTCTGGTGGACTAGACGGAGAACTCTTTAGACATACGTCCAGTCCTTCGTTGTCAATCTTGACCTGTACCTTGTTGTCTGACCAAGGTTTATCCTTTTCCTTATGCAGTTCCGACATATAACAGTGGGACGAATAAATTGAAGATACGTCTCATGTAGTACTCATTACGACCCGACCTACCTCGTGTTCGACCTTAGTTCTAACGACCCTCTTTATAGTTATTGGAGTCTATACGTCTACTGTTATGAGAATACCGTCTTTCACTTCTCCTTGATTTTCCGGAGAACTACTTTCACTTTCACCTCTCACTTTTTCAACCGAATTTCGAGTTGTAAGTCTTTTGATTCTAGTACCGTAGACCAGGGTAGTGAAGTACCCTTTATCTACCCCTTTGTCACCTTTGTCACAGTCTGAAATAAAAAGACCCGAGGTTTTAGTGACGTCTACCACTGACGTCGGTACTTTAATTTTCTACGAATGAGGAACCTTCCTTTCAATACTGGTTGGATCTATCGTATAAGTTTTCGTCTGTAATGAAACGGCTGACTCCAGGTAGATCAGTTCCGATACCAAAAAGGTCACCAGTACATCCCTACACTCTCAACCTGACACTTCTTTCGACTCGCGACTTCTTAACTACGAAAACTTGACACCACAACCTCTTCTGAGAACTCTCAGGGAACCTGACGTTCCTCTAGGTTGGTCAGGTAAGACTTCCTCTAGTCGGGACCCTAAAGAACCCTCCCTTACAACGATTTCGACTTTGAGGTCATGAAACCGGTGGAGTACACTTCTCAACTGAGTAACCTTTTCTGAAACTACGACCCTCCCTAACCCCCGTCCTCTTCCCCTGTTGTCTCCTACTCTACCGACCTACCGTAGTGACTGAACTACCTGCACTCAGACTCATTTGAGGTCCTCAACCACTTCCTGTTCCTCCGAACCGCAGGACGCAAAGTACCCCAGGGTTTCTCAGCCTGTACTGACTGTCTGACTTGACTTGACTTGACTATGACCCCTTTGTCCTTCTTCGAGAAGCCACCCGTTTCATCGTTGGTGATCATCTAAATTTTACGTGTTTGAGACACTAGTTTATTGAAAGGAAGAGTCTTAACTAAGATTTTCGTGTGATCCCATACTCACGTTGTGTACGTGGGTTCTCATTCGTGACTCCATCGTTTTTTTGAATTCGGTAGGAGTCACACGCTGTCCTCCCCGTCAATATGATGTCACGTATACTCCGGTAGTTCGGGACTAAGATACTGCTTTTACGTCTAGTGACACTGTAATAAATCTTACTTGAGTTATGTGTGACAATTACTTTTCTGTCGTTTCACTTCTTGGGACACATATATATCGTACACACGTATCTTATAGACTTCTTTCGAAATCTTCTTTATCCATTGTTACTAAGACAGATTTCTCTTGGTCCCTGGTCTCGAAAAAACGTACCGATCTGGGAAAAAGTACCGATCTATGAAACTGGTCCACGTATATACTAAAAATTATATCATTCAGGGATTGTGTGTATACTCAAGGTAAGACTCTCGTACTAGGATTCAGGTCAAATAACCCTTCAGGTTGTTTCAATCGGACTCATGGGTCGATTATGATAGTCGATATATAATGACATGACATTATCCAAATATTAAAAGTGTGTTTATTATGTATTTTTCCTTTGTTTGCGTTTTTTTATTTCTTTTGTAAAAATTGGGATGTCATGTCTTGGAACTTTTCATGTCGTCATTGTCAATATACGGACGACGAAAACGTGAAGGTCTATAGGACCCGAACTATATTTCTATGACGTGTGACAGGAGATATGGCACTTCTTCACTTCACTTCACTTCAGCGAGTCAGTACAGGCTAAGAAACGCTGGGGCGTCTGACATCGGGTGGTAGGTACCCTAAGAGGTCCGTCCTTATGACCTCACCCAACGGTAAAGGAAGGGGTCGGAGATATGTCATCACGTGTCATTTCATGTGTCTTCGTATTGGTTGAACATCTGTTACGTGTGCACACTGTTACATACTGTACACCGTTCCTGTGTCCTGATTGAATATGGCAATCTGTACACTTGCGTGTAAGACGTAAAAATTTTTAGACGTCACAAGTATTCACCTTGAATAACACTAACGAACTCCACACACACACACTCGTACACTTATATGTCGGTTAGGTTGAACCGGAGAGGGAACTAATTTTGGGAGTTTACCGATTCTCATCGGTCGAGTTAACAGTTGAGACGTTCTTACCCCGTATGTGGAGAGAACGAATGACCTATTTCGTTCGTCACTACCGACCTACACAGAGACCCTAGTTCAGGTTCGCGGGATCGGATCGTGTTTCGTGGGAAGTATAGGGTGAAGGGGACGTTCCGGTTCGTGTAGGGTGAGAACGGTGGGAATCGAGGTCAGGACGGGAAGGTAGACCTCCTACAGGTTACGTAGTACGGAAGACTCGGGGGACTGTACCGGGGTCGTAAGGGGTTGTGGTCGAGGGTAGTCATTTTAAACTGTCGGAGACGAGGATTTCGTCGACAGGGGAGTGATAAAGGTAACACGAGGTTCGGATAGCGATGGTGGTAGGGAGACCCGACGTCAGTATACTCGTTCAGTGTAGTATGAATCTTGAGGATAATGTCTTTACTTTTGGTTGTTCCTGGATGATATCGTGTCCCCTGAGATATGAGTTATAGAACATTATTAGACATTCCCTTTTCTTAGACTTTTTTCTTATATATCGATACTGACTTAGTGAAACGACATATGGACTTTACTTGTGTTGTGACATTTAGTTGATATGAGGTTTTTGTTTTAGTTTTTTCTTGTTTGTCTTTTTGTGTTTTAGTCGTGTAACCACCGTTAGTTCCTGTGAATTTTAATGAGAACTTTTCAAGAATTTAGTAGGTCTTCCATGACCTCATGTTTCAAGTTTGGATTGTGTCGATAAAGGGGGGATAAAGGTCTCTATTATTTCTACCAATAAGAAGTCGACTTGTAGTCTCCTCAATCGACCCACCGTGAACCCCGTTATAACATACTTTATTATTCTCATTTGTATCTTCTTGTTCCTAGATCTTGTAAGTTAGGTTTACTAGTATTTTACTGGTTGAAGGAATGTGTCACCCTCGGAGTCCTCTTGAGTCCAGAAGTCTTCTATCCAATCTAAGTTTAGAAGTTCGGGTGGAGGTGAGACCCTTTATACCACTCTTAGTAGTGGCTGTGATGATGCACTTCCTATTTAAACAAGAGAGAGACAAAAGAGCAAACACAACATTTAATTTACGTATTCCGACGTCGATAGTGGAACGGTTCTTTCTTTTTGATTCCGGACCTCTGAACTCAACCGAAGACGAGAATGTTGCATAACTCATAGAAATGGAATAGTAAAGACAACAATTACGACTAACAGGTGCCAGTGACGGGGAGTGGGGGTGGGGGCTGGTGGTGGTGGATTGGGGGAGTTGAGGAAACCTTTACTACTACCGTTGATAATTCGTCTTGGTCCTTTCTTCAGACGTCCGACAGATCAATAGACGAGTGAAGTCGGATTATGTGTAGTACGTTTTTGTTCCTGTGTTGTTCGAAGTCTCGTATTGACGCTTTACTGACAATAAGGTAGAAATTTTGAGATTTTACTCTTCTGTTTTTGTTTCCACAACCCTTTACCTACCCTTTGTCAAACTTAAGATGAATTCTTTAAATATGGACTCTTTAAAGACCGACTACGTCTTAGATATCCCGTCCCGTGTAATCTAACCCACTACCCCATATCTGTTACGGAACAAGAAACAGATAATTTGTGTAAAAGTTTACCGTAAAGTTGTGATCGAGATACTAGAGTATTTATAAAATTTTATCAGAAGAAAAAAAAAAAAAATAGAATTAAGAGATACCTGGTTCTGAACTCGGAACAAAGGACGACTAAACATAGTCCGACCGGTTTTTCAAGAAAGACCGAAAAGGTATTCTAGAATTCCTTTATTGTGAAAGTTTAACGAAACGGGACCAAGGAAGACTTTGGTTCGTCCTGGGACACCCCGAGGTCCCATGTCCCCGGAAAGACAAGTTAGAGGTAATAGAGGTGACTCAAGGTTTTCCGTCTATGTTTGTCAACGATTAGTCTCTTCCTTCCCCAATTCTCCGTTCTCTCCTTGTCGGTTCTTCGTTGACAAACGAAGACCAGTTTCAAACTCTAATCGACTCATGTCCGGTACGTGTGTGGGATTAGGATAGTCGTTGTGATGGGAACCTGGTGACGATATTTTTAGGAGTGGTTTAACAAGTCCCAACCCTGTGTGTCAAAGTTCCCGAGGGGAAACGGACCCTTTCGTTATTTCGATAAGAAAAGATGAAGTGAGTTTTGAGACAGAGGCTCTAAACTAAACAATCCCCTTGGCGACTGACTTTGGTAGACGGGACCGGTCCGTGGTATCATTGGTGCACGTACTCAACACAATGTGTCCTCCAGGAGCTTTCCTTACATCTTGATTGTTCAATGGTAGTTGGTCTTCTTAAGTCCTTTTCAGTTTTCCTTTCTCCTCCGCGGTCATGGATCCAGGATGGTTGGAGGGTCTTAGGAAGAGTGACCTTAGATAGAACCGACTCGGTACGTTGACGGTGGTCCTTCCTGCGACTCAGTCTTAATAACCGGTCTCTGTTGGACCTTTGATCAGAGTAATGGTATTTTGAGTCTGACGCTTAGTGTACCGTCTCGTCAAGAGGACCCAAGAGAATGGGATGACGAGAGGTAGGTTCAGGGGAAGGGTTATTTCAGAGACGAAACAGTCGTGCACATAAAGGAGGTTGTTAAGTAACAGTACACAATCTGTTCTCGGGTGAGAGTCCGGGACCTTCCCTAGGGGGAAGGACGTTGTCTAAACCGTGGGCACGTGTCTCCGACTGGAAAGTCGTAGTGACCCGAAGGGGACATCGGGTCGTCCATTTCTTAGACGGACGTTACGTCCTCTGGGACCAAGTTAAGGACCCAGTCCTTCTAGGGGACCTCTTCCTTTGTCGATGGGTGAGGTCATAAGACCGGACCTCTTAAGGTATCTGACATATCAGGTACCCCAACGCTTCTCAGTCTGTACTGACTCGCTGAAAGTGAAAAGTGAACAGTACTCACTATTGAACTAAGTTGATTATTTAAGGGACTCGTGGACAATACAGGGTCCTTGAGACCGAATAAACCGAATTACTTCCGAAAAAAACTCTTGTTTTCGTAGAGGTTGTTTAATTCTCTGAAACTCGTACAAGATCTTTAACTGACTTGGAGGAACGTGACGAAAGTGGACCGACTTTCGGTAGGATAAATTGACTCACGTGTTTGTCTCGAATTAGTAAACATACAAATAGGATACACCTAAAACTATTTGATCCTACAGAGATAATTTTTTTTTTTTTTCGTTCTTTTTGACTATGTCCCGTCCGTTGTGTTTGACGTAGGGTAAGGTATCGGTGCTCGGGGACGTACTAGGATTCTATCCTTTGTCCTTAGATTATAAGGAATTCCGGTAGAGTGGAACACCCGGAAATTCACACTCGTCGACCGACCCGGGTAACTAAGAGTGTCTTGTGACGTGGATCACAGTTGGACCACAACTGTAATTACAGAGCACTACAGTTGGACCGAGTTGATACCAAGTGGATCCCCCTTTCTTATAGTGCAGTAACCACCTCACTTCAGTGGACACAACTGCACGTTCTACAGTGTGAGACTATTATAAAGTGCTTCAAAACTCTGCATCCTGAAGGGTCCACTAGGTCACCAACTGTCAGATGGACGGTTACGTCCCCTGTACCCAAGTTAGGGACCAGGTCCTTCTAGGGTGTACGGAGCCGTGTTGATTTAGATACACGGTGTTGATGACTCGGGTGTTCGGTGTTGATGACTCGGACGTGGGATCTGGGGAACGAGACATTCTTCTCTCCGGTGGTGTTACTCTTCGGGCACGTGGTGGTACTTCTCATCGGGGACGAGTGACGTTGATCTCTTTCGGGTACACGTCGTTGTTTCTGGGTTACGTCGGTTTTTATTAATTCATTTATTTTTGAAAAAATTCTTTCCTTCAAGTCTATTCAATTCTCTTTGGTACGAGTAGAACTTTGGTACTACTTCGAGTCGTTCTACTTCTGGACAGTTCCGTTACGGGTGTACTTGGGCACTCGGGATCGAGTCCTTCTATTTGACCTCTCTTGTGACGGGGAGAACGGAGAGGTATTTACGTCACTCTATTATTGTCGTGTAAACACCCCTGTACCACAATGGAACGTATAATAGAGGAAACCACTCAAGAAGTTTGACATTTCACTTAGATGAAAAATTACACTAAGATCACCTAAGAACATGAGTTCTCTAAGGACAATCCTTCAGTGAAAAAAAAATTTTCTTACGTTTGTATGTCAGTGTTTTGTCCATTTCGTAGATCTAGTCCAGAGGACTTGGGTTTTCTGACGACTCGAGTCTGACTACTTCATTTACTTGAACTCCCCTTCCCCTCTGTTGTTCTTCACTCCTCAGGATGTGGTTTACCTTCTCTGTCCAGACGTCCCACTCAGGATGGAACAGATTATTAATTCGGTTGACTCGTGACCTTTACACCGTTCAACTTTTTTCTACACGACTCATATTTTATATGTATGTCCCTGAAGGGACCACCAGGTCGCCGATTCTGACGTGAGGGTGACGTCCCCCGGACCCAAGCTAGGGACCGGTGTCTTGATCTAGGGCGTACGTTGTTGATTCTCAAGCGTACGGTGTCGATTCCTAAAACGTACGGTGTTACTTCTGGACCACGTTGCTCTATTTATTTATGTCGAGTTAGTATGAAAAACATAACTGCTGTACAACTTTACTATAAACCTATATGACTCAAGTATTCTGACATAATAATTTTAATTAAACTAGACAAAGACGAAACAAATTTCACTGATGATCTTATAAAATTTAATGTGTGCACCGAGTGAAATACAGATTTATGTACCCTAATGTAGGAGAAGTCGAGATCTGGGGGAAGTACCTAGTGACGAAACCGTGCCTCTTTCCCCAACGTATTGTTACTTCGACACTCGGTACGGTACGTCCCGGTGGGTTCCACCTACCCAGTGTCACTTCTCAAGACTGTTTTACACCAGGTGACCTACTCCCTTACCGTTTAGCGAGGTCATAAGAATGGCTCTCTTGGGGTACCTGTCATACTTTTCCGTTTTCCTATACTGTGGTCTTCTACTCGGGGGGTCAAACCTTCCACAGGTTATACGATGACCCCTTCTCACCTCCCGTTAGTACTTATCGAGATTTTTCTCACTTCACCAACCCAGTTTCACCCTTACTGTGAGTCAACACCTACACAGACCACTACTTTCATTTCAGACTACGATATTTCTCGTTATGACGTATCCTTGGACCTTACGGTCCAGGTGTTTAGTTCCATTTCACCTGTACTAGTTCGTCCTCTGCGTTCTCGCTTGTAGCTGCAAAATTCACTTGATTTTACCTATCTTTACCCGTTTAAATTAAGTCTACTGGTAATACAGATGATAACACCCGTTCTTAGGGAATCTTCTTTACCTCGTCGGGAGTCAGTTGTTCTCAGGTTTTACGTCATGAACCCACGTGAGAGTTTTTATTGTCTTGTTAGAGACAAGTAAAGATTTGTTTGGTAAGTTATTATGTCATTAGGTTCAGTTACGGGGTTGGTGCTTACGACTTTTTCAACTTCAACTAGCCAAGGTACTTCTGGATGTTCTGGAAGATCTTAATTGTGGTTTTTTTTTTTCTACAGGAAACGTAATATCCTCTAATCTTACGTTTTCATCCTTCAGTTCTCTATGGATGTTGTAAATAAAAAGGGAATTTGGAAGTTTTTAACTACGAAAACTTGACACCACAACCTCTTCTGAGAACTCTCAGGGAACCTGATGTTTCTCTAGTTTGGTCAGTTAGGATTTCCTTTAGTCAGGACTTATAAGTAACCTTCGACTTTGAGATTATGAAACCGATAGACTACACTTCTTGACTGAGTGACCTTTTCTGGGACTACGACCTTTTCTAACTTCCGTCCTTCTCTTCTCTTCTGTCTTCTACTCTACCAACCTACCGTAGTGACTGAGCTACCTGTACTCAATCTCGTTCGAGACCCCCCACCACTACCCGTCTCTTCGGATCGAACGACGTCAGGTACCCCAGTCTTTCTCAGTCTGTGTTGACTCACTGAGTCGACTTGACTTGATTTTGAAGTTTTCAAGTCTCCAGACGAAAAGGAGAAAGGAAATGACTATTCATAGTCATTTCGAAAGTGAGGCTTTACACAGTGGGAGACAGTTGATGTTTAACCGTGAACTGTTCTCGTAAACGGTTAAAGATGTATCGAGTCAACCATTTAGTAGACGGACTTTACGTCCTCTGGGTCCAAGCTAAGGACCCAGTCAATTCTAGGGGACTTCTTCCTTTACCGTTGGGTGAAGTCATAAGAACGGACCTCTTAGGGTACCTGTCTCCTCGGACTGTCCGATGTCAGATACCCTAGTGTTCTCAGCCTGTACTGAATCGCTGATTTGGTGGTGGTGGTGGTGGTTTGTTCTTGTTCCCGCAAACGGTAGACGAAGACGTTCTAACTTGGGACGACGACGTCCCATCGCGACGACGTCGATGACTAGAAGTTATGGTCGACTCCCTTAGGTCCCACCTTACTCTGTGAGACACAAGGTCCCTTAGACCACCCCGTCCAGAAATCTGTCAATCTATAAAGGTCCTTGACTGAAGTACTAGGGTTTGAGACATAGAGAAGTATAGATCCTTTCGTGATTTAGGGAAGTACCACTGTAGTCGAAGAGCACTGATCGTCTTTTGGAACACATTTCATTCGCGAGTCAACGTAACTTGAGGGGATAACTGGAAGGAAGAAGGGGAACGGAGAAACCTCGTCAGAGAGTCTCGATAGTCTCCATGATAGAGGGTCCGACGTCGGGAGTAAAATGGGGTTTATTTTGAATCGAACGTTGAGAGTGTAGCGTGTAGAAAAAACAGCTGTGAAACTATTGTAGGTAAAGGTGAAGGGGAGAAGGAACTTGTAGGCGTAGGGAGTAAAGTCACACTTCGTGAGTTGAGGTCCTAGGTTAGTCTCGTACGGTGGATACGTATGTTGGTCGGACCCCGTCCGTGAAACTCTGAACCCTGACGTGAAAGTCCCTGAGTCTGAACACAAAGAACGACTTTGACTTTCACTTCAGCGAGTCAACACAGGTTGAGAAACGTCTAGGGTACCTACCATCGGATGGTCCGAGGTGACAGGTACCCTAAAAGGTCCGTTCTTATGACCTCACACGACGGTAAAGGAAGAGGTCCCCTAGAAGGGTTGGGTCCCAAGTTTGGGACCAGAGGACGTAACGTCTGTCTGCGAAATGGCAGATTCGGTGGTCCCTCTCAAGACAAAGAACGACCCGAACTTGATTTATCTATATCTCAACCCTCCACGGTCGTTTCTTTAGGACTGTTCTTACTCTTCACCTAGGATCTACGTCTCTCGTTGACTGAGGGTAGGTGTGGTAGAATTTTCGTTATAGTACGGACGTCAGACGGGATGGAAGTCTGAAAAATATCCTATTCGTCGATTTAGGGAAAGGAACAGGTCCGCTAATCCCAACCCAAAAGTCACTGTACTCCGACGTTTAGAGACGATGATAATATCTGGTAGCCTAATCTCGGAAAGAATAAGAACTAGCTTTTAGGACAGATCGAAGAGTATTTGGTAGTCCCAGAGATTAGTGTCTCCACTAGAAAGGGGTTCCGAGAAGTAGGAAAGGTGTCGTTGTCATGAGAGACTGGAGTCTCCCAGTGTTTCGGGGAGGGACAGGGGATAAAGAACAAACATCTTTTTCCGAAATCAAAGGATCTGGAAGGGACTCAAGGTTTCTTGTCTGAGTTCGTCAATGATTAATCCCTTCCCTCCCTCGTATCTTTGTTATCTTCGTTGGTAGTTAACGAGTTTTGTTTTTTCATTATTTCTTTTTATAATTTTCCTTTTTGTTTGAGGGTTTTTATCTTTTATTTTATTCTTTCCCATTAAATCACTATTTCGTTCTTAGGACGAGTGTCTGTACCTCTTGTTTGAATGTCCAACGGTTCTCCTACCTACTTCCCTTTCCTATCAAAGCTTCAAACTCTAACTGAATATGTGTGACAATATAACATTTACTTATCAGTTGTTCCTGAATAAAATATCGTGTCCCTTGGACGAGTTACAATACACCGTCGGACCTACTCTTCCCTCAAATCCCCTCTTACCTATGTACCTATGCATACCGACTCAGGGAAGTGATAAGTGGACTTTGATAGTGTTGTAACGAACAATTAGTCGATATGGGGTTATGTTCTATTTTTCAAAATTTTTTCCTTTTAATGTCGTTGTTGTTGTTTTTCTTTTGGTCTATAGAGTTCAATTCCTTAACTCCTGAAAAGATACATAACCCTTCTACATTCTCAGACCCGAACGACTTTAGTAAGGAAACCATACGTGGAGTCGATAGACCTCGGTCATAGGACCCAAAAGTGTAGGACTCTAAGGAGTCCGACGTCAGACTACAGACGATAATTATCTACCGTCCATAAGAAAGGAAGGACTCAAAGGAGTCCCGAGTGGTCGAGTGGTAGTCACCGCCGACGTTAGCGGTTACTGACACTGCCAGGAACAGATGACTATACCGTCCTTTATAAGTTTAAAAGTGTAGGGAATGTAGTAGAGAGAGGAGACGATGTAGTAGGGTCCAGGAAGGTTCAGCAAAAGTTCTGACATGAGAGGGAAACAAGGATACAGTCGGTGGAGTCGGGGAGTGAGGTTTTAGAATGATCGTAAGTTAGGTCTTGGAAGTGGACCGTCGACGGGAGAGAACGATTGAGAAGTCTACCGAAGTGAAGAGTTGAGGTGTTCGGCGAGGGATAGAGTCCCGTCGGGGTGTCCTCCCAGGGAACCGGTCTTTACGACAAGGGTTGGAAAGAGGGAGAAGTGGGTCAATTGGGTGTCCAAAATTCGAGATCGAATTTTTCAATAAAGAGAACCCTAAAAAGACCACTGGGTTACCAATTCCAAGGTATGAAGGTTACGTACCCCGCACCCAAGGTAGGGACCAACTCCTTGATTCTAAGGTGCACGACACGTCACACCGGTTTCATTTATTTATTATTTTTTATTTATTTATTTTCGAAAAAAGAGTATACGTTTGTAAGTGTCGTCGGGATAAGTGTCATCGGTCATTCATGTTTGTTGAGTTTACAGGAAGTCGACTACCTACCTGTTCGTTTTACACTATACAGGTATTTACCTTATATAATAAGACGATATTTTCTTAATTCATGACTACGTAAGACGTCTCAGAAGTCTTTCCTGGTATATCTCACACTAAAGTAAATATACTCCACAGGTCTTCTCCGTTTAGGTACCCCTGTCTTTCTAATAACCGACGGACCTCGAACCCCTCCACGTGACCCCCCACCTCCCCCCTTGCTGTCGATTACCCAGACCCCACGGAAAACGTTACCGATTTTTACAAGACTTTACTCTATCACCACTACCAACACACTGAAATACTTATATGATTTTTGGTGACTTAACCTACAAAATTTTCCCACTTAAAATACCGTACACTTAATATAGAGTTAATTTTTTTGACGTACTCTTTCCTTTTCGATAAAGAGACCCCTCGAAGGGTCTGGGAGATCTTTATCCAGACAG
Source organism: Capra ibex (assembly GCA_006410555.1). Taxonomy (NCBI): domain Eukaryota; kingdom Metazoa; phylum Chordata; class Mammalia; order Artiodactyla; family Bovidae; genus Capra; species Capra ibex. The sequence continues at coordinate 19,955,275 of SJYO01018169.1, read as the reverse complement.
GAAACTTGTGTGAGAACACACACACACACACACACACACACACACTCGTGTGAGTCAGTGCAGGTTGAGAAACATTGGGGTGTCTTACATCGGACGGTCCGAAGAGACGGGCACCTTAAAAGGTCCGTTCTTATTATCTAGTCCAACGGTGAAGGACAAGGTCCCCTAGTTAGGTCCCTAGTTTGGGTGCAGAGAACACAGAGGACGTGACCGTCCACCTTGTGTCAGAATGGTGGACCGTCCAGAAGGATCGTAACTAGTATAACATTAATTTCTTAGACACACTAACATGAAAGCACGATCTTACGACTTCGGAAGAAAGTTTACTGTCCCGTATCGTGACTCGACTACACGATTTTTAAGAAACCGACTCGTCGACGACCAAAGACGTCCCGAGTGGACAAAAGGAGACAAGGTCTCGGAAGGGTCGCGACACTGGGACCTCTACGAGTTATTATTTATAAACGACTTACTTTTGTTATTCGTTGTTACTAAAATAGTCCCCTTTTCTACTTTCTCGGAGAAGGGTGACTGAATTACATGTGGACGTCAAAGACTTCGACCCGTCCTGGGACACCCCGACGACCCACACCTTTGGAAATGTTCTTTATCCGAAGTATGTCGGAGCCACTGGAAGGGACTCAAGGTTTCTCGTCCAAGTTTGTCAACAAGTAGTCCCTTCCCTCCCCAACGCCTCTTTTCCCTTCTCGTCAGTTCTTTGTTATGACGTCGGAACCCTGTCCCAGGACCAAGGTACAGTTCCCCATGTATCTTGTTATAGAGACTCGAGAAGACGTCTCGGTTTGGGGGTCGTCCACCAATGTCGTCTTAAGTCTGGATATGGTCGTCTCCCAGGGACCCGTCATCCCAGTCCCGACATGATCTACACTACTATAAACGAAAGGAGGAAAAAAAAAAGGGGAGGTCACGTAAAGGTGTTTCAGAAGATAAACGAAGACAATAGATTTGATGAAGGGTGGTTTATTTTAGTGAAGTGTGACACAAAGTCTACCTCCTTTTTCTCTTGTGTGTCGGTGTGTGAGGACATGTTTCAGACCGAGAGAGTTGTGTCCCTGTGACGTAAGTGAAACCACAGTCTCGGGATTGAGGTTTTCAGTCAGGTTCGTGATTGAAAATCTTGAGGGATGAGACGGCACACTAAGACCAAAAAACAAAAATTAAAAAACCGGGGTAGTTTTTTAATTTTTAATTTAACTTGGATACGGGAGACGTAATCTTCACATCTCAGATTTGATTGACTTGGGGGTCCCTTCAGGGTCTTGACACCTGGGTCGTTCGGAGTTAGAAAATGGTGGAAAAGAACAAAAGGCAGAGAACAAGAAGAAGGAAAAAAAAAAAACGGTTTTATGCATCGAACACCCTAGAATTAAGGGGTTGGTCCTTGACTTGGTCCCGGGAGTCGTCACTTTCACGACTCGGGACTGGTGACCTAGAGGTCCCTTCAAGGAAGAAAAGGTAGAGAAAAGAACGTAAAAAAAAGGATGATTTTTCTACGTGTCAAACTCTCAACGCTCGATTCAAAATAAACCCCGTTTTACTCCTGACGTCGGGCTCTCCGTTGTGGAGTCTATCGAGACTCTCTGATGAGATTTCTCCGTCTCCCCTTTCTAATTGTATATTCCAAAACCACTTCCGCCTCGAGTTATGGTAATTCGTAAGTAAAATGTCTTCCAAAAGACGATCAGTATACTCCTAGACTTCTCCTTGGTCTCTAGTTTAACGGTTGTAAACGACCTAGTGTCTCTTTCGTTTCCTTAAGGTCTTTCTGTAGATGGAGACAAAGTAACTTATGTGGTTTCTGAAACTGACACACTTAGTATTATTTGACACCTTTCGAGAATTTCTCTACCCTTATGGTTTGGTAGAATGGACAGAGGACTCTTTGGATGTACTCCTAGTTCTTCGTTGTCAGTCTTGAGTCATACCCTGATGACTAACCACGTACTAACTCTTCCTTCATACTATCCCGACAGTGGGACAAACAAATTGGATACACGACTCGTGTAGTACTCTTTACGGCCCGACCCACTCGATGTTCGACTTTAGTTCTCTTCGCCCTCTTTGTAGTTGTTGGAGTCTGTACGTCTACGGTGAAATTACCGTCTTTCTCTTCTCCTTGATTTCTCGGAGAACTACTCTCACTTCCTGCTCTCATTTCCCGGCCGAATTTTGATTTATAATTGTTTTGATTCTAGTACCGTAGGTCGCGGTAATGAAGTACTGTTTATCTTCCCCTTTTCCACCTTTTCCACCTTCATCACTGTATAAAGGAGAAGAACCCGAGATTTTAGTGACGTCTACCACTGACGTCGGTACTTCAGTCTTCTGTAAACGAAGGACCGTCCTTTCGATACTGTTTGGATCCGTCACACGACTTTTCGTCTCTGTAATGAAACGACTGTTTGCAGGCATATCAGTTCCGATATGAGAAGGGTCACCAGTGAATGCCAACACTGTCGCCCTGGCATTTTTTCCGTCTCACGGTTTCTTAACTACGGAAGTTTGACACCACGACCTCTTCTGAGGACTCTCAGGGAACCTGTCGTTCCTCTAGTTTGGTCAGTTAGGATTTCTTTTAGTCGGGGTTTATGAGTAACCTCCCTGACTACGACTTCGACTTTGAGGTCACAAAACCAGTCGACTACCCTTGTCGACTGAGTAATATTCAGGGACTACGAACTTTTCTAACTCCCGTTTTCTCTTCTCCCGTAGTCTCCTACTCTACCGACCGACCATAATGGTTACGTTACCCGTACTTGAACCCGTTTGAATCCCTCTACCACTCCCTGTCTCTCTGGACCGCACGACGTCAGGTACCCCAACGTTTCTCAGTCTATGTTGACCCGTTGATTTGTTTTGTTTGTTTTTCCTAACCCTAGTATTTTAGACAAGGACTTTTATAGGTTGACAGATTTCTGGACAGGGTGGTCTAAGGGACCTCGTGTCTCAGGAGTGCGGGGGGACTTGAGGGAGTCCCCAACGACTTCCAGTTGTCGATTTCGTCGTGTCCCAAGTCAGAGGTGTTTCCGTCTACCGTTTACGGGAACAAGTCAGCGACCGTCGCGGGAACCGTTCACGGTTAAACAGCAACTGTAGGAATTTGGAAATCGGTGTGCCTTCCTCCTTTGTCTGCCTCGACCTGAGGTAGAATCCGGTCCGACGGTTGTAATGCGATGTGCGTAGTAGTGGGAGGGTTACCTGAGACTTTAAACACGGGCTACAGACATCTTTACCATATGGCTACCTTTTGGTCTGGGGTGGGGCCTATTTTCTCGGAGTCCTGAATCTGAACCTGAGAGGCAACGGATTTTCTTATACGATTAATAGAGACATTGTCTTGTTTCACTAGTTAAGGTAATACAAATAGCCCTACACTGGTGTCCGGATAACTATTTACAGGTGACAAATGGATCAGAACACTGTGTACTTAGTACCCAATTGAAACTAGTATAGAGAGAAAATGGAACAGGTCTGATCAAAGTTCCTTAAACCCCTCCACCCAAACTCGTTCATGTGAATCCCATATATTTCAAAAGTGTTTTTGACCAGCCCCGGGAACCGACTCTCCTCATCATTTGACAGAACCCGGGCGGTCACATTATTTGACGTGAGGTGACAGACGTAACAGGAAGACTCACTCAAACAAGGGGTCTTGTGCACCGATGTTGTGACGTCTGTTTTGAGATCCATACCCTGCATCATTAGATAGTTCAGAGACTACCACACTAAATCTGGTCCCCAGTCGTGGGAAGGGACCTTTACCGGTCTCTCATTTATGGAAACTCAAATCTCCACCTCCTAGAGACTGGATGATGAACTGGGACGATAACTAAAATCGGATTGTCCTCCACAGGAAACTGTGACTAGAGGGCAATGAAACAGGGTTTCTCTTACCATACTGAAAAAAAAAAAGTGAACACGTTAAATTTAAAGGTGGAAATGACACTCCTTGACTGGACTTGGGTAAGTGGACCGAGTCTCCTAGGAGTCCTAAAACCCCAAGAAGACCTTTAACGACTGTCGGAGTCCCCTAATCTTCACTCTCCTCCCTTTGTACCTAGGGGAACGACCTGGACCGAAGATCGACTCGGTCCACTGTGTCACCCCTGTGACTGGTTTCCCTCTGCGTCTTTCGTCCCGACGACCGACCCGTCCCGAGGGACTAAGAGGAGGTGTGTTTCCGGGGGTATTGGTACGTCGTTTGGTGCATGGGATTTGTCAAGAGAAGAAATACTGTGCGACGTGCGACCACTTGTTTGGAGACTACGTCCAAAGATTGTAAGTATCCCGAATCCTCTGTTAGAGTCTCTCATCCGGAACTAATCCTATAAATTTTAAGACGTTTGTCCTGAAGGGACCACCAGGTCACATATTCTTAGACGGACGGTTACGTCCCCTGTACCCAAGCTCGGGACCAGACCCTTCTAAGGTGTACGGCACCCCGTAGATTGGGAACTTGTTGATGATCGGATACGAGATCTCGGGTACTCGACGTTGATGACTTCGGGTGTATGGGATTTCGGGGACGAGGTGTTGTAGTCTTTTGAGCCGTTACTCTTCGGCCATGTGACATTGGTTTCTCATCTTCGGGAGCTTCCTTACTTCTGTGTCGTGTCGGTTTTTATTTACTTATTGACTTCGGACGTAGGGACCGGAGATGAGTGTCCTACGATCCTCGACACTGTTGGCTTCTACGGAGATCCATGATAAGGTACAAGAGACCCCCGTTTTAGTAAGGGAGGAGGAAGTGCGGAGACGAGGGTAGTTCTTCGTGACTGGATACCCTGAAGGGACCGTCAGGTCACCGATTCTGAAGTTCGAATTGGTGACGTCCCTAGTGGTCAAGTTATGGACCAGTCCCTTGATTCTAGGACGTAGTGAGTTCTACGTCTTTTTTTTTTTTTTTAGTGACTGGATCTTATAAGATATGACGAACCAAACGTGTTAAACCAAGTCTTCCCTATACGAAAATGGTTGTAGGGTGGACGAACGGGGAGTAGGGTTCTGTGGTCGGGGAAGTGTGCCTGGGAAGGGACGAAACAGTTGAATCCATGTATGAGAGTACTGGTCGGGTACAAATGACTCACGCATGATTCATGGTTCGGGACAAAGTTTTGTGAGTGTAAACTGGGATTATTGTTCAGATACACCGTCCAAACTCGACACTAATACATTGAACTGGATCTAGAATCTCTAGAATTCGTCCCTTCGACCGTTCACTCCCGTCCTCTAGACTTGGTCGGATTCAGATCGGGTCCTATCGAAGGGTCTCACGGGACATATAACAGGACAGGGTGCACCCACACGGGTATCGTTCAGTCGTAGCGACAAATATATAACCCACAAGTAAACGTTGATGTTCGAACTCACACGTTCTTGCCTGGGTAAAGAGGAAAAACATTCGGGTCAGAACAGATTGAGTCGGACGGACCCATCTGAATACCAAGCCTTGGGGTTAGAATAAGTAAACCCCCCGAGGGAAGGGGTACCGGGTCCCAGTAACCTCCTAGTGTCCTCAGAGGGAGTCTCTTTCAGACTTGGAGACCGAGAGTGACGAAAGGCTATTAACCGAGGGTCCCTTCAAACAACGGTTCCTTTGGAAGGGGAGGGGAAGTCCTATGTGTCGTAGTAAAGGAGTTCCTTGGGTCCGAAAGTGTTCTGTTTTCTATAGAAGGTCGTTGAAGACGAAAAGGGGAAAAGATGAGGGTAGGGGTCGTTAGAAGGACTCACTCACTTCCCCTCCGGTTTCGGACCTAGACTACTCTCTCTGTCTGGTTTCGTCTCTTGTTATAAAACGTAGGACATGTTGGTCCTTTTTTTTCTTGTGTCATTGACTTCCCGGGACGTGGGAACGATTTACAGACACCGTCACAGACAGACCACGGGGACCTTCGGGAAACCACCCTCTTCCGGAAACCCGTTAAACCGAACTATACACGGGGAACTCCCCGAAGGGTCCACGACGATCACCATTTATTGGGCGGACGGTTACGTCCTCTGTATTCTCTGTGCCCAACTAGGGATCCAGCCCTTCTAGGGGACCTCCTCCCGTACCGATGTGTGAAGTCATAGGAACGGACCTTTTAGGGTACTTGTCTCCTCGGACCACCCGATGTGAGGTACCCCGACGTTTCTTAACCAGCACTGACTTCGCTGAATCGGACGTGTGTGTACTCCGATCGCAATTCCTCACCTCACAATTTATTACCTACGAAAGAGATCAAAGGTTTCGTATTTGATACCCGCGTCCGAGACGACCCGACCGGTGAGAGAGACTGGAGGAAAGGAGTGGTGTCAGGTCCCTCATACCGAAAGAAAGACAAGGAGTTCTCGGATAAGACAAGGGTCCTGGACACAACTCGATAATGGAATAGAATCCTGGTAGGTGGGAAGGTCTAGGGGTTCTCTGACGAAGGAAGACAGTGACTCCAGAAATAAACTTACAGTGGAGGACTCTCTCGAGAAGAGATTTGGGTGTCGGAGTTAGTGGAGGAAATAAAGACCAATTATAGGGGTTTAGAGAGAAGGGAAGTACCTTACACGAGGTACTTCCACTTCTGGTGACACACGGAGGACCGATGAACACGGGTTTACTCACTACTGACCCTGAAGACGTCACCAGGTCCCCAATTCTGAGGTTTGAAAGTGACGTCCCCCGTGTCCAAGATAGGGATCAGCCCCTTCATTCTAGGGTATACACCGTGTCGTGCCCTTTTTTTTTTTTTTTTTTTTT
>SJYO01018169.1:19929125-19948467 GCA_006410555.1 Capra ibex | reverse complement strand
TTTTTTTTTTTTTTTTTTTTTTTTTTTTTTTATATATATATATATATATATATATATATATATATCGCCGTTCGTGTCGACGGAAGGTTTGCTCACTACCGTCACAGTGATAGAATTTGGACATACCACTTTTAAGATCAACCTTTTGGGCATTTGAAGTCTTGTGACTACATAGACCACCCGGTAAGAGTGACTACGTGAAGTCCTCTTGATTGTATAAGCTTCCTCTTTCGTCCCTGTCCTTCGCCATTCACTCCGGGGTAGTGAGTAAGAGTACTACTCCTTCGTCCAAGTGTCTCCCCTTCAGTTAATTCTTTAATATACTTCGTTCAGTGAGACGGAATTTTTTTTTTTTTTGTTTTTTGTTTCCGACGATACTTTCGAAGGCGTTCCTCTAGTTTGGTCAGGTAAGATTTCACATAGTCAGGACTTATAAGTAACCTTCCTGACTACGACTTCGAGGTTATGAAACCGGTGGACTACACTTCTCGGTTGAGCAACCTTTTCTGGAACTACGACCCTTTCTAACTTCCTTCCTCCTCTTCCCCTACTGTCTCCTACTCTGCCAACCTACCGTAGTGGTTGACCCTCAACCACTACCTGTCCCTTCGGAACACACAACGACAGGTACCCCAACGTCTCCCAGTCTGTTCTGACTTACTGACTTGACTTGACTTGACTCGAAGTCCGTGATTAGTCAAGGGAGGAACGGGACTCCTGAAAATGGAAGGTCGTCCCTCTTCTCTTTTTCATCTCCCCATTTAGTTCTTTTGACGTTGACGTAATTTTCTATTTACAATTCTTCTATTGGTCCGTCCCTCTCACCAGCCATTCCTTCTCTCTGATCAAACAAAGAATCTCACACCCACCCTCTCCACCCATACAACTGGTACACTGTCGCGAATACCTTAGAATCGAAGGGGTGGTCTCTAGCTTGGAGGTAGGAGTCGTAACGTCCCACCTAAGAATTGGTGATCTGGTGGTCCCTTAAGGTTCCCTTCCATGAGTCCTACCGTCCTACGTCCTTGTGACCAAACATGAAAACGACGCGGAAGACGGACCTTTAGGACCAATCGGTGGGCGGGAGGGGGGTATGGGACGGTCCGGCGGGCCGAAGTTCCTTGCGAGGCCCGTGGGTCCTAAGACGCGTCTGCAGTGAGGTTGTCCCTCCGGAGGAACTCGTAGGACGGACTTTGTCGTGTGCGCGTGTGCGCCGGGGACCGGACACGGATATGCCCAGATATCCATAGTGACATATGTACCTGGGTATACGAAAATAAGAAAGAGATCGCAGGGGTGACTTTACACCGCAGGCCTTCGGGGCTGAACCCCAAAGCAACGACAGAGGGGTTTAGATTCCGTGAGTGTTAGTTATCCCCCGTAGGGACTTCCGCCGGGGCCGCTCTACGCGCGCCTCTCGCGGCTCTTCGGAGGCGGCGCGACGGAGCGCCCCGGTGGGACTACGGCCCATAGTGACCCTAGGGGGCGGCTCGCCGGGGCCCCCGAGTAATCTTAGCCTCGCGGTCCGATCCCGGGCTCGGGGGCTCGGACTCGTCTCGGTCGCGCGCGAAGCGTAAGGGCGAGAGGGGCCCGGGGCGCGGGCGGCCGACCAGGCAAACCCGCTCGCCAAGCCAGCCCCTTCGGTCCGGCTGGGGGAGGGGCAGGGGAGGGCCACGGGAGCGGCTCCGGGGCCGCGGCGGCGTGGATGGCCTGCGCGACCCGCCACTGACGCAACGGGCACACGGCGGCCTCGTGGCGGTCCTTATCCTCGGCGTACGGCGGCGGCGGCGGGCCGGTAGGTGGCGGGCGACTCCGGGCCGGGCCCCGCCCCCGACCCTGCGCCTGGGGCCGCCGCCCGCCGGCCCGACTCAGTCAGGCGGGCGGCGAGGGGTCCGGCGCGGGCGCGAGCGGCCAAGGCCGCGGCCCCCAGACCCCGCTCGCCCCGTCGCTCACCCCGCGCACGGGCGCTTCCACTCCCCACCCCCACCAGGCCTCCAGGGAGGGTACCCTGGTCGTGGCCCCGTAGGCGCCCAGGGGAGGTACCCTTGGTTTTCTCCGAGGAGACCACCAGGGTCTCACTGGTATCCAGACGTAGGGACACCGGACATTGGACTCTACTATTGTCCAGGGAAGGGCGAATCTGTTCCTCCCGACCCACCGGTGTCAGGGGAGGGTCCCCTGGTCCCAATCGGCGTCCAAGGGGCGGACCTCACCCCTTGTGTGTGTGCTTGGTCCCACCGACGGGTAACGAGGGGACCCCTGGTTCCCAACGCTCACGGAAAGGTGCCACCGACAGTGTTCCCCACTACTGGTTCAGGGAGGATGTCCTTGGTCTCCTCCGGTGTTCACCTGAGGGTTCCCCTAGTCCAACTGGACTACAGGTGAGGACACCCATGGTGGTGTTTCCTGAAGACTATAGAAAACTTTTACCCTGTAGAACGTTATAAGTCGGTGGTAAGGGTGTCGACGGACTCGATTCTTCTGCAACGGGGGAACCCTCCATAACTCTATCTGATTCCGTATTAAATTCAGACTTAAACCGTTATTCCTCAAGTACTAGACTCGGTGTCAGTCGAGGACCAGAACAAAAACAACTGACGTATCTCGAAGAGGTAAAAACCGACGTTTCTTATATTAGTTAGACTAAAGCCACAACTGGTAGACCACTACCGGTACACATCAGAAGAGAACACAACGACCTTCTCCCATAAACGATACTGGTCACGTAAAAGAACCGTTTTGAGATAATCAGAAACGGGACGAAGTAAGGCGTAAGGTTCCGGTTTAAACGGACAATGAGGTCCACAAAGAACTGAAGGATGAAAACGTAAGGTCAGGGGATATTACTCTTCCTGTAGAAAACCCTCAGAATCAAGATTTTGCAGAACATCCAGAAGTATCTTGACAAGTTGAAGTCGAAGAAGTCGCAACGACCAACCCCGTCTACTACGACACTTTCACGACGTGAGTTATACGGTCGTTTAAACCTTTTGACTCGTCACCGGTGTCCTGACCTTTTCCAGACAAAAGTAAGGTTAGGGTTTCTTTCCGTTACGGTTTCTTACGAGTTTGATGGCGTGTTAACGTGAGTAGAGTGTGCGATCATTTCATTACGAGTTTTAAGAGGTTCGGTCCGAAGTCGTTATACACGTGACACTTGAAGGTCTACAAGTCCGACCAAAATCTTTTCCGTCTCCTTGGTCTCTAGTTTAACGGTTGTAGGCGACCTAGTAACTTTTTCGTTCTCTCGAGGTCTTTTTGTAGATAAAGACGAAACACCTGATACGGTTTCGGAAACTGACACGCCTAGTGTTATTTGACACCTTCTAAGACTTTCTCTACCCTTATGGTCTGGTGGACTGTACGAAGAACTCTTTAAACATACGTCCAGTCCTTCGTTGTCAATCTTGACCTGTACCTTGTTGTCTGACCAAGGATTATCCTTTTCCTCATGTAGTTCAGACATATAACAGTGGGACGAATAAATTGAAGATACGTCTCATGTAGTACTCTTTGCGACGACCTTAGTTCTAACGGCCCTCTTTATAGTTATTGGAGTCTATACGTCTACTGTGGTGAGAATACCTTCTTTCACTTCTCCTTGATTTTTCGGAGAACTACTTTCACTTTCACCTCTCACTTTTTCAACCGAATTTCGAGTTGTAAGTCTTTTGATTCTAGTACCGTAGACCAGGGTAGTGAAGTACCCTTTATCTACCCCTTTGTCACCTTTATCACAGTCTGAAATAAAACCCCCCGAGGTTTTAGTGACGTCTACCACTGACGTCGGTACTTTAATTTTCTGTGAATAAGGAACCTTCTTTTCAATACTGGTTGGATCTATTGTACAACTTCTCGTCTCTATAATGAAACGGTTGTTTCCAGACAGATCAGTTCCGGTACCAAAAAGGCCACCAGTACATTCCTACACTCTTAACCTGACACTTCTTTCAACTCGCGGCTTCTTAACTAAAACTTGACACCACGACCTCTTCTGAGAACTCTCAGGGAACCTGACGTTCCTCTAGGTTGGTCAGGTAAGACTTCCTCTAGTCGGGACCCTAAAGAAACCTTCCTGACTACGACTTCGACTTTGAGGTCATGAAATCGGTGGAGTACACTTCTCAACTGAGTAACATTTTCTGAGACTACGACCCTCCCTAACCCCCGTCCTCCTCTTCCCCTGCTGGCTCCTACTCTACCGACCTACCGTAGTGACTGAGCTACCTACACTCAGACTCACTTGAGGCCCTCAACCACTACCTGTCCCTCCGGACCGCACGACAGTAAGTACCCCAGCGTCTCAGTCTACTGACTCACTGACTTGACTTGACTGACTTCCGTATTAAAATTCAAAATCGTTTTTAAGTAAGGGTAACCCGTCATGGCTTGGTCTTCACCGGTCCTCGAGAGGTGTCTGTCCTTGTCCCCTCTCCGATAATATTGATTTTCCGTCTTCGTTTCATTCCTTGAAGTCAAGTCAAGTCAAGTGAAATCGACGAGTCAGCACAGGCTGATAAACGTTGGGGTACCTGACGTCGTGTGGTCCGGAGGAACAGGTAGTGGTTGAGGATCTCAAATGAGTTTTAGTACAGGTAACTCAGTCACTACGGTATTGGTAGAGTAAGAGACAGTTGGGGAAGAGGACGGAAGTTAGAAAGGGTCGTAGTCCCAGAAAAGTTTACTCAGTCAAGAAACTTAGTCCACCGGTTTCATGACCTCAAAGTCGAAGTCGTACTCAGGAAGGTTTCTTATAAGTCCTGACTAACGGAAATCCAACCTGACCAACCTAGAGGAATGACAGGTTCTCTGAGAACTCAGAAGAGGTTGTGTTGTCAAGTTTTTGTAGTTAAGAAGCTGTGAGTCGAAAGAAATATCGGGTTGTGAGTGTAGGTATGTATTGATGACCTTTTTGGTGTCGAAATCGACCTACCTGGAAACAACCGTTTTATTACAGAGACGAAAAATTATACGACAGATCCAACCAGTATTGAAAAAAAGGTTCCTCGTTCGCAGAAAATTAAAGTACCGACGTCAGTGGTAGACGTCACTAAAACCTCGGGGGGGAGTTTTTTCAGAGAGTGACAAAGGTAACAAAGGGGTAGATAAACAATACTTCACTACCCTGGTCTACGGTACTAGAAATAAAAGACTTACAACTCAAACTTCGGTCGAAAAAGTGAGAAGAGAAAGTGAAAGTAGTTCTCCTAGAAATCAAGAAGAAACGAAAGACGATTTCCCATCACAGAAGACGTGTAGGCTCCAATAACTATAAAGAGGACCGTTAGAACTAAAGTCGAACACGAAGTAGGTCAGGTCACAAAGAGTACTACATGAGACGTATATTCAATTTATTCGTCCTACTGTTATACTTTGGAACTGCATGAGGAAAGGACTAAACCTCGGTCAGACAACAAAGTACAGGTCAAGACTGACAACGAAGAACTGGACGTATGTCTAAAGAGTTCTCCGTCCAGTCATCCAGACCATAAGGGTAGAGAAAGTCTTAAAAGGTGTCAAACAACACTAGGTGTGTCAGTTTCCGAAACCATATCAGTTATTTCGTCTTTCTCTACAAAAAGACCTTGAGAGCGAAAAAGTCTACTAGGTTACCTACAACCGTTAAACTAGAGACCAAGGAGACGGAAAAGATTTTGGTCAAACTTGTAGACCTTCAAGTGTCAAGTGTATGACAACTTCGGACCGAACCTCTTAAAACTCGTAATGAAATGATCGCACACTCTACTCACGTTAATACACCATCAAACTCGTAAGAAACCGTAACGGGAAGAAAGTCTAACCTTACTTTTGTCTGGAAAAGGTCAGGACACCGGTGACGACTTAAAAGGTTTAAACGACCGTATAACTCACGTTGTGAAAGTTCGTAGTAGAAAATCCTAAACTTTATCGAGTCGACCTTAATGAAGTGGAGGTGATCCAAACAAGTATCACTACGAAGGATTCCGGGTAAACTGAAGCGTAAGGTCCTACAGACCGAGATCCACTCACTAGTGTGGTAGTACTAATAGACCCAGTATTTCTAGAAAAAACAAATCAAGACACATAAGAACGGTGGAGAAGAATTATAGAAGACGAAGACAATCAGGTATGGTAAAGACAGGAAATAACTCGGGTAGAAACGTACTTTTCAAGGGAACCATAGAGATTAAAAGAACTTCTCTAGAGATCAGAAAGGGTAAGACAACAAAAGGAGATAAACGTAACTAGTGACTCCTTCTGAAAGAATAGAGAGAGACAATAAGAAACCTTGAGACTTTAGTTTACCCATATAGAAATGAAAAGGAGAAACGGAAAACACAGAAGAAAGAGTCGATAAACATTCTGGAGGAGTCTGTTGGTAAAACGGAAAAACGTAAAGAAAAAGCACCCCTGCCAGAACTAGTGACGGAGGACATGTTACAGTGCTTGGAGACAGCCATCAAGCAGTGAGATAGTCTAGATTAGGGAACTCAGATAAACAGTGAAGGTGACATATTAACATTCCCTAAACTAAATCCAGTATGGACTTACCAGATCACCAAAAGGGATGAAAGAAGTTAAATTCAGAGGGTAGAACAAAGACGACTGACATATCTCGAAGAGGTGGAGATCGACGTTTCTTATATTAGTTATACTAAAACCATAACTGGTAGACCACTACAGGTACACATCTCAGAATAGAACAACGACTTTCGAATCAACCGAGAGACCCTAACCAATAGGAATCCAAAGTCAAGACATTGGAACTCCGTAAATGTCGAATCCAAAACCAAACTAACCGAGTCTACCTTTCTTAAACGGACGTCACGACCTATGGGCCCAAGGTAGGGACCCACCCCTTCTAGAGGACCTCTTCCCTTACCGACCGATGGGTGAGATCATAAGAATGGACCTCCTAAGATACCTGTCTTCTTGGACCACCCGATGTCAGTGCCTCAACGGTTCTCACCATGTGTTGATTCGGTGATTGTGAAAGTGAAAAAGAGAAAACCACACCAATTCCTTCGTGATCCCGTAAATGCGGGAGTCAGTTCACCGGAGGAACAAATTGTCTACCCTGGACTCGAAGGGTCAAATGGTGTCACCAACATCCACGTAAAGTTAAAGAAACACTCGAGTTAGACATAAGGACAACAATCTTCAACTTCAAATATAGAACCGAGGTATCAGTGGTTCCTGTCTCTGAAAAAAGAAAGATGAGGTCGTAGTATTACAGACCGGAAATAAGAATTCTATCAAAGATCCACATTATACGAACGACCTCGAGGTCGGTAGTGTACGTGTAAGGTCCAGTCGTCCTTCCTTCCTATATTGCGACATAAAGTAAAATTCCCGAGGAGGACCTTAAAGTGTGTCGGAAATACTGAAATAGAATGACACACGTACTGGTGTAGCAGGTAGGGTCTGTCGATCCTTTACGTCAGACAATCGACCCATATAACGGTGGGACTTATTTTGTCACTGGAACCCACTGGTTTTTATAAGAAAAGGTACGGGCGGTAAATTAGGTAAAGTCTCCGAGGAAAAGTGTCTACCGACGTACATACTTCCAGGGGTTACTGAGTAGACCCTAACAAGAGATGGAGGGGCGGGGATTACGAGAGACAGAGAAAAGATGACTGGAGTAATACAAAACACTAGTCCCACTTCACGAGTGGAAGCGAACAGACCGTGGTCTTTTGTCTATAGTTATCTACGAACAATTCAATTCATTTTAGGGACTTAAACGAGACAACACTCTAAAATAAAGGAACTCTTACGTAAAGACTATAAAAATCAATTTCAGTCACGACGGTGTCATCCGAAACGATCCGACTTTGAGTGAAAATAAGTCAAAAGGACCTTATGTGGACAACGTACTCCATTCTATAAGACTGTATAGAAACCCCCTGGTAATGAAATAGGAAAGTACCGAAAGCAAATGGGTAAACATTTTACTCTTTTCGATATTTGTCTTAGTATCAATTAAGTAAGAAAAACTACTTCAGAAAATACTAAAAGGGTCCATCCATTATATTTTCCCATGCTTCTGTTGACACAATAATAACTTATTATATCTTTATTAATACTCCACCTCTCCTCCATCTTGAACCGTAGAGCATCCTCAAAAGAGGTCTACGAAGATTGTATTCCCAGAATTTTATATGTATTACGTTTTAAATACATAACAACCCTGGATTGTTTGCGGTACTATCCGAAGCCCCTGATTCCATCCTGAGTACCCTTTCCGACTCAGTAACGGGTCACTCCAGTAGGAGAGCACGGTCCTGAACAGGTTAGTCGTATGAGGGGCATTGGACCAAACTCAAATAGTCCTACATTTTCTGTAAGGGGACGTCGGTTATTTCTAATCGGTTAATCATTTATGATCCTTGGAGGACGTCGGTTAGTCGGGAACGGTTGAGAGACAAGATTTTGGATATTTATGACGACATTTAGACCCGAGCCCCGAGGAACGAGGTGAGGTGACGCAACCTACACCGCTCTCGGGATCGAGCTCGATCTTTATTTTGGGGAAGTACGAAAACGTAACGACACCTGCAGAATAAGAGAGTCAAAACCCCTGAGCCTGAGACCCGTATTGTACATACACACACAAAAAAAAAACTAGTATCACAAACAAGTCTGATAAAGCGATCAAGGATCGAGACCCACCCTTTTTTTACTTTTAAATAATAGATGGGACGTATTTTCACTATCGTAAAAGTTCCCTCCAGTGACACCCGTACAACCGAAATTTTTACCGAGACACTGAATCTTTTTTTCAGTTGTGAATGTAGAGGGGGAGTAGGGGGTGAGGGGGTAGAGGGGAGGGGGTTGGGAAGAACTGTAATTATTTACTCCATAAGACGAAGAAACAAAGGTAGTCTCAAAAGGTAGAAAAATTTAAAGGAGGGGGACGGGGTGGGGGTGGGGGCGGGGCGTGGGAACCGACGTGGGACTGCACACCCTAGAATCAAGAGGTTAGTCCTTAGTTTGGGTGTGGGGGACGTCACCTCCTCACATCAGAATTGGTGACCTGTCGGTCCCTTCAGGGGTCTCAAAAGGTAGAAACGTAGAAGTAAGGAGAGGAATCATGACTCTTGATGTTTACACCACACACACACACACACACACACTCACATACTCTCTCTCTCTACCTCTCTCTTCCTTTCACTCTTTAGAAGTAATTTTCTTTTTTTTCTATATACATCTTGACACCAAATTCACACGACGAATACAAAGGAAAAGGACCGAAAGTGAGTGTCGTGAGCTTCCACTAGTTTTTTTTTTTTTTTCGACAATCAGACTCTCATTGATCAAGAAAGATCACAACAAATTACTTGTCCTCCTTCAGTTGGTCCTGATTCACGAAGAGGGAAAATCAAAACCCGTTCTTTCGTCCGGAAACTAAGGGTGACGACAAGACTACCGACTCGTCTGAGAAAAGTATTGAAAAGCCGTCCTCCTACGAGTGGGATTTCTAGGAGTAGTCACGACTTCCTCTGTCACTCAGACTGTATATACCGAAGGATAAAGATTAATACGTTCTCTGTGTCCAGGTTAAGACCCGCATAACCTCGAAATGATTTGCCTTCTACAAGGTCATTGTTGGACAACGAACGTCTCCGGGTATCAATAAGAAGGTCCAACAGTTGAATAAAAATAATGTACTGGTTCAAAATAATATGTCGGTATGTCTATTTGTCCAAAAATTTTAGAGTGTCGTAGGGTGACTCTCGTCGCGATATTTATGACAAAGTCCAAAAAGGTCTGAATTGTCCGTTTATATTAGTAGGATCGTCACCAACGTCTGGGACTCGAACCGTTGCAAGATTTATGAGTCGTATGAGGACCTGTAAAGGGGTCAGGATCTACCATCCATGATACCAAGAGTGGTGAAAGGTCTACTCCTTTGTCCGTATCTTTGAAGGGTTTCATTGTGTCCCTCACACCTAAAAAATGACACTAAAAAAAAAAATCGAGACGAAACCTGAGTGATAAAATAACACCGACTAAAAATAAGACAAAACACAAACACTGACGATGTTTTCCATCTTTGTAAGATGTGAAAAAAACCACCCCCCCGCCTCCAGTGACGAGAAAACTGTTAATACTATCCGTTGTAAGATGGAGTTCTAAAGGGTGGAGAACAAAATGTAAGAAGGTTAAATTTGTGAATAGGTCCACTACGATACTTCTCTTAAACGTTTTCACTAATTTAGGGGTTTCGTCAGCGGGTATCCTTAATGGACCACCAGGTCATCAATTCTGAAACGGAAGGTTACGTCCCCCACACCTAAACTGGACACCAACCCCTCGATAGGGTATACACAACGTCGGTTTTTTGGTTTTGTGTTTTGTCTTCGTTATGACATTGTTTAAATTATTTCTTAATACCAGGTGTTTTTTTTGTTTGTTTTTTCGTTTTTATAGTTTGTTTTGATTAGTCAACGGGAGGTATCCCTCTAATACGTTCGATTCAGTTTGGGTGACAGAGAAATTTCTCTGGCCCGTAAAGGACTACTACCTTTCCACGTTTCATCCTCTCTCCTAAACTACAGTCCCTCTAAGAAATTACTACCGAAACCCGTATTTGTTTCAGGGTACTGTTCCTCATGATCTTCCATCATCTCCGACTCTCGTTGGGGGTCTACGGCCGGTCGTCCTTTACCTATGGGGATGAGGGACGGAGGGTGTTGGTGGAGTTTCTTGATCTTAGTTGGTGATCATGTCCTCGAGATCCACTGGAGAGTGGGAACAGGGTGTGGAATTACAGTCGACACACTCTGGAACCCGACTCTTGGGTCAGTCAGGGCGGGTCAGAGGACTTAACGTTTCGGAGGTCTATTATCCAGTCACAACAAACTCGTCGATTCCAACACCAGTAAACAATACGTCGAAGGGAACAACAAGTCGACCATTTCTTAGGTGGACGTTATGACTTCTGGACGTAAACTAGGGACCGAACACTTCTAGGGGACCTCTTTCCTTTCCGATGGGTGAGGTGATAAGACCGGACCTCTTAAGCCTGTACTGACTCGTTGAAAGTGAGTGTCCTTTCATTATGTTTTTGTATAGTCGTTATGAATCTTGGGTGAAGATATCATAGCACACTTATTGATGTATTATAATGTCTCATACATACGTGACATTAAGTAAATTAGTTACGGAAGACTTCACTTGTAGATGTAAAATCCTTAGTCACTTGATTTTATCTGACCTTACCCACTTAAATTGAGTCTATTAGTAATAATATTCTAGGGGACCTCTTCCTTTACCGTTGGGTGAGGTCATGAGAACGGACCTTTTAAGGTACCTGTCTCCTTGGAACATTTGATGTCAGGTGTCCCAGCGTTTCTCAGCCCGTGCTGACTCGCTACAGTGAAAGTGAAGTGAAGTGACATCCGTTCTTAAGGAATCTTCTTTACCTCAGCAGTATCAGTTGTTTTCTCAGGCTTTACGTCATGAACCTATGTCAGAGTTTTTGCTGTCTTACTAGACAAACAAAGGTTCCGTTTGGTAAGTTATAGTGTCATTAGGTTCAGATACGGGGTTGGTCATTACGACTTCTTCGACTTCGGCTTGTCAAGACACTTCTGGATGTTCTGGAAGATCTTGATTGTGGGTTTTTTCTACAGGAAAAGTAATATGTCCTGACCTTACGTTTTCATCCTTCAGTTTTCTATGGACCTCATTGTCCGTTTAAATCGGAACCTCATGTTTTGTTTCGTCCAGTTTCCGATTGTCTCAAAACGGTTCTCTTACGTGACCAGTATCGTTTGTGGGAGAAGGTTGTCGTGTTTTCTTCTGAGATGTATACCTATAGTGGTCTACTAATTATGGGTTTAGTCTGACTGGTATAAGAAACGTCGGTTTCTACCTCGTCGAGATATGTCAGTCGTTTTTGACCCTCGACTGACACCGAGTCTGGGACTTGAGGAATAACGGTTTAAGTCTGAATTTAACTTCTTTCATCCCTTTTGGAACTCTGGTAAGTCCATACTGGATTTAGTTTAGGGAATGTCAATATGTCACCTTCACTGTTTATCTAAGTTCCCCAATCTAGACTACCTCACCGACTTCGTGATACCTACCTCCAAAAACTGTGACATGTCCTCCGTCCCTAGTTCTGTTAAGAGTTCCTTTTCTTTACGTTTTTCCGGTTTACCGACAGACTCCTTCTGAATGTTTTTTGACATTTTTCTTTTCTTCGGTTTCCGTTTCCTCTTTTCCTTTCTATATGGGTAAACTAAAGTCTCAAGGTTTCTTATCGTTCCTCTTTATTCTTTCGGAAGGAGTCACCAGTTACGTTTCTTTATCTCCTTTTGTTATCTTACCCTTTCTGATCTCTAGAGAAGTTCTTTTAATCTGTATGGTTCCCTTGAAAAGTACGTTTCTACCCGTGTTATTTCCTGTCTTTACCATACCTGGATTGTCTTCGTCTTCTATAATTCTTCTCCATCGTTCTCATGTGTCCTCTTGATATGTTTTTTCTAGAAGTACTGAGTCTATTGGTGCTACCACACTATTGAGTAGATCTCGGTCTGTGGGACCTTACGTTTCAGTTCACCCGGAATCCTTCGTAGTGATACTTGTTTCGATCACCTCCACTTCATTAAGGTCGACTCGATAAAGTTTAGGATTTTCTACTACGATACTTTCACAACGTGAGTTACACGGTCGTTTAGACCTTTTGAGTCGTCACCGGTGTCCTGACCTTTTCCAGTCAAAAGTAAGGTTAGACTTTCTTCCCGTTACGGTTTCTTACGAGTTTGATGACGTGTTAACGTGAGTAGAGTGTACGATCGTTTCACTGCTATTTTTAAGAGGTTCGGTCCGAAGTTGTCATACACTTGGTACTTGAAGGTCTACAAGTTCGACCTAAATCTTTTCCGTCTCCTTGGTCTCTAGTTTAACGGTTGTAGACGACCTAGTAGTTTTTTCGTTCTCTCAAGGTCGTTTTGTAGATGAAGATGAAATAACTGATACGGTTTCGGAAACTGACACACCTAGTGTTGTTTGACACCTTTTAAGACTTTCTCTACCCTTATCGTCTGGTGGACTGGACGGAGGACTCTTCAGACATACGTCCAGTTCTTCGTTGTCAATCTTGACCTGTATCTTGTTGTCTGACCGAGGTTTAGTCCTGTCCTCATACAATTCCAACATATAACAGTGGGACGAATAAATCGAATATACGTCTCATGTAGTACTCTTTGCGACCCGACCTTCTTCGTGTTCGACCTTAGTTCTAACGGCCCTCTTTATAGTTATTGGAGTCTATACGTCTACTGTGGTGGGAATACCGTCTTTNCCCTTATCGTCTGGTGGACTGGACGGAGGACTCTTCAGACGTACGTCCAGTTCTTCGTTGTCAATCTTGACCTGTATCTTGTTGTCTGACCGAGGTTTAGTCCTGTCCTCATGCAATTCCAACATATAACAGTGGGACGAATAAATTGAATATACGTCTCATGTAGTACTCTTTGCGACCCGACCTTCTTCGTGTTCGACCTTAGTTCTAACGGCCCTCTTTATAGTTATTGGAGTCTATACGTCTACTGTGGTGGGAATACCGTCTTTCACTTCTTCTTGATTTTTCGGAGAACTACTTTCACTTTCTCCTCTCACTTTTTCAACCGAAGTTTGAGTTGTAAGTCTTTTGACTCTAGTACCGTAGACCAGGGTAGTGAAGTACCGTTTATCTACCCCTTTGTTACCTTTGTCACTTTCTGAAAAAACCCCCCGAGGTTTTAGTGACGTCTACCACTGACGTCGGTACTTGAATTTTCTACGAACAAGGAAATATGGGTTTTATCCTCACAACGTAACTGACAATGTCCCTTGATTATCAGGGACGAGGAAATTTAAAAACTACTACCCAAAATTGGGAAGGAATTGGAGTCCAAAGTCACCTGTGACGAAGAAGACACCTTTATTCACACCCCGAAACTTGAACTGTTGATGTCCTTATCGTAAAGCACGAGCTGGGTGTCTAAAAGGTAATCGGGTATGAGATCCTAAATGTAAAACAACTCCCTCTCTTTCCCTCCCGAGGTATAAGTACTTTTGTCTCCGTACCTGGAACGAGTCATATAGGGAGAGGTTTTCCCTATGCTCTAAGACCGTCAGTCTTTGAACACACTTTTATCGTATCTTAGAGTCAATGTCGTATTTCTTATTGACTTTATTATGGAAAACCGAGCAGGTCTGTCAGGGTAATGTCTTCGTCTAGCCCTTCTTTCACCCGGTCCCCGAAGTCATTCGTGTCTCATTCAACAGGGTCATAGATTTTCCTTTATCTGTCTAACCGGGGGGTGTCAATAATTATGGGCCCCAAGGAGTCCACATTAATCCTACCCTCGAACACACCCCTTGGGGTCCGTGGAAGTCAGGAGTAACAGGACTCTCAGGCTGGGGCCTCTGGATATGGAGACCCCCGTCAGAGAGAAGGTCACACCAGGAAACGTCTGGCCTGTACCTCGGCCTCCACCGAATCTACGGACTCCCGTTAGGGCGAACTCCACGGGGAGGAAAGGTGTCATTATCGTTCGGGTGGGGAAAAGTGGACCCAGGGAGACCCGTAATAAGAGTCTGACAAATTCTTGCCAAGAGTATCGGTGACGCTTCCGAAGACGGATAAGGAAACAGAAAGAGAAAGAAAAAAAGGGAGTATAAGGGATGGTATTATCTGACAGACTCGGTCAACATTGTCTAATAGATTTCTGACTAAACCAGGTATGTGGGTAAAATTATCGAATGTCGTCTATAGACCTCGGCTGACTCACTCTTTAGATAGAAAATTCTAGTGAAAAGGGAGAAGTGAAAACCCTAGTTAGAGTCACTTGGACGCTTCCCGAAGAGAATCAGATAGATCCTTAAATGGTCCTCGAAGGAAGAGGAGGACAAAATACAAACGGTTAAACGGTATCAAATTTCCGAATCTTTCCGTTACGGTTTCTTACGAGTTTGATGTCGTGTTAACGTGAGTAGAGTGTACGATCATTTCATTACGAGATTTAAGAGGTTCGGTCCGAAAGTTCGACCAAAATCTTTTCCGTCTCCTTGGTCTCTAGTTTAACGGTTGTAGGCGACCTAGTAGCTTTTTCGTTTTCTCAAGGTCTTTTTGTACATAAAGACGAAATAACTGATACGGTTTCGGAAACTGACACACCTAGTGTTGTTTGACACCTTTTAAGACTTTCTCTACCCTTATGGTCTGGTGGATTGGACGGAGGACTCTTTAGACATACGTCCAGTCCTTCGTTGTTAATCTTGACCTGGACCTTGTTGTTTGACCAAGGTTTATCCTTTTCCTCATGCAGTTCCGACATATGACAGTGGGACGAAGAAATTGAAGATACGTCTCATGTAATACTCTTTGCGACCTGACCTTCTCCGACCTTAGTTCTAACGGCCCTCTTTATAGTTATTGGAGTCTATACGTCTACAGTGGTGGAAATACCGTCTTTCACTTCTTCTTGATTTTTCGGAGAACTACTTTCACTTTCTCCTCTCACTTTTTCAACCGAATTTCGAGTTGTGAGTCTTTTGATTCTAGTACCGTAGGCCAGGGTAGTGAAGAACCCTTTATCTACCTCTTTGTCACCTTTGTCACAGTCTGAAATAAAAACCCCCGAGGTTTTAGTGACGTCTACCACTGACGTCGGTACTTTAATTTTCTACGAATGAGAAACCTTCTTTTCAATACTGGTTGGATCTATCGTATAAGTTTTCGTCTCTGTAATGAATCGGCTGATTGCAGGTAGATCAGTTCCGATACCAAAAAGGTTATCAGTACATACCTACACTCTCAACCTGACACTTCTTCCGACTCACGGACTTCTTAACTACGAAAACTTGACACCACAACCTCTTCTGACAACTCTCAGGGAACCTGACGTTCCTCTAGGTTGGTCAGGTAAGACTTCCTCTAGTCGGGACCCTAAAGAAACCTTCCTTACTACGATTTCGACTTTGAAGCCATGAAACCGGTGGAGTACGCTTATCAACTGAGTAACCTTTTCTGAAACTACGACCCTCCCTAACCCCCGTCCTCCTCTTCCCCTGCTGTCTCCTACTCTACCGACCTACCGTAGTGACTGAACTACCTGTACTTAGACTCATTTGAGGCCCTCAACCATTACCTGTCCCTCCGGACCACACGACGTTAAGTACCCCAGTGTTTCTCAGTTTGTGCTGACTCACTGATTTGACTTGACTTGACTTTCCGAATCTTGCGCGGACGGACTCAGGAAGTTCTTATATAAACTATTTTACTGAGACTAGGGTAGAAGGACAAAAGATGTCTCAACCAGATTAACATTTTGATAATATGAATTCTCTGGGAGGTTGGCCGGTGGCAAGCGGTAGGAGGTCACCCATGACGCCGGTACGTCATAGTGCATCCTTCTGGTCCACACAGAAGAAATTCGGGACCCCTAGTCTAGATAAGCAAAAAGTCCTATGTCAAGTTTCCTCACTCCGACCTCAACAATCGAAGGCAGACATGCTCTCTTTTTTTCGCTGGTCCCGGTAGAAAGATGGCTTCCACAGGGAGGGACGAGATGTACCCCCACATCTGTCTGAGGTGTCCACAGTGTGAGCGGGGAGGGCCAAGATGGTGACTCTGTCCCACCCCTACGTGGTCCCCATCTGGACTACGTGTAGGGACTAACTGTAGGTCGAGAAGTGGTAATTTTGGAACGAACAGAAACTACGGTGGGCCCCACGTTAGTCTCATTGGAAGGCCTTACGGAGGGTTCGATTCTGACGACCCCCTTTGTAAGCAGTGGACTCACGGACACGTGTTGGGACTCATGTAAAGACTGGTGTTATTCTGGTTATGGTTGTATTTGGACTCTACAAGGAAGGTTCGTAGTGGTGTGGTCATATCCTCCGAGGAGACCAGGTGATTCTCGGTCGCAAGTCAAGTCAACGAGTCAGCACAGGCTGAGAAACGCTGGGGTACTTAGCGTCGTGTGGTCCGGAGGGACAAGTAGTGGTACAGGGTCTCAAGTGAGTCTGAGTGTAGGTAGCTCAGGCACTACGGTAGGTCGGTAGAGTAGGAGTCAGTAGGGGAAGAGGAGGACGGGGGTTAACGAGGGTCGTAGTCTCAAAAAAGGTTACTCAGTTTCCACCGGTTTCATGACCTCAAAGTCGAAATCGTAGTAAGGAAGGTTTCTTTAGGGTCCCGACTAGAGGAAGTCTTACCTGACCAACCTAGAGGAACGTCAGGTTCCCTGAGAGTTCTCAGAAGAGGTTGTGGTGTCAAGTTTTCGTAGTTAAGAAACCGCGAGTCGGAAAAAGTGTCAGGTTGAGAGTGGAGATATGTACTGGTGTCCTTTTTGGTATCGGAACTGATCTGTCTGGAATCAGCCGTTTCATTACAGAGACGAAAACTTATACGATAGATCCAACCAGTATTGAAAAGAAGGTTCCTCATTCGCAGAAAATTAAAGTGCCGACGTCAGTGGTAGACGTCTCGGTCGTAATGGTTTCCTTTTTAGGGTAACGTCAAGGTTAGACTCATTGGAAAATTGGAGTCTCTACGAGAACCTCGATCTCGAGGTGGATCGAAGGTTTGAAAACTAAGGATCACTCCGATCCGCGAAGGACTGATGGTTAGTTTCAAACCCTGGATTCATTCTCATGTGTCATTAATTATCGTATCTAGTGTTCAGGGAACTTTCAGATACTAGACTATCTAATCCAATCATGAAGATTAAGGGTTCCTCAATACTTTACCAATTTCTCTGACTTTTCAAACTGGCTCTCTCAAGTCAGGTGTACGAAAAGGGTAAAGACCAGCCAGGGGCTTCCTCTGCAACCCACGGAAAACCGTAACCGTCCAGCCATATTTGGAGGTTGTCCAAAGACGGTATTCGACATACTCTAGTGACACCTTGGCGTCTCGTCCCGAGGAGTGAACGAAGCGCGTACCACAAAGTAAGTAAGTGTGTTGGTGTGGCATGTCAATCATTTCATGTCGTCCTTTACACAAGTGATCCTCTTGTTTCTTGACCTCGAGGTTCGTAGGAATGGAACAGGACTTCCTAGGGCCTACTCGGGGGTTCTACTTTCCAACAACGACTTGCTTTTCTACGGTCCTAAGAACCGGAGACCTCCTCTTCTTTAGTTAGGTCCCGGTCTCTACTCCGAACTAGCGAGTCTCGAAAACACATTATTTCAAAATAATTTCATATTTCCTCTAACTCTTTCGAAGATTGTGTCCGTAGTTTTCCCCCGTCTCTCTCATGGGGTGACGATCAGAAGTCGACCTATAATATATCCGTGACTTCACTTCACTTCACTTCAGCGAGTCAGTACAGGCTGAGAAGCAGGTACCCTAAAAGGTCCGTTCTCACGACCTCACCTAACGGTAAAGGAAGAGGTCCCCTAGAAGGGCTGGGTCCTTAGCTTGGGTCCAGAGGGCGTAACGTCCGTCTGCGAAATGACAAACTCGGTGGTCCCTTCGGGGATTTATCAGTGACCGTCAGACAATTACTTTCTTTCCTTACAGAATTTTGGGTCTTACCGTGCTCCAGGTGGTAGGTATTCTACGTAAAACCCTATCAGAACCGTGGTCTACTAAGTAGGGTCCGGTATTTTGCTGACTGAACTTAGAACATCTTCCCGTCAAGTCAAGTCAAGTCAAGTCAGCGAGTCAACACAGGTTGAGACGCTGGGGTACTTAGTGTCGTGCGGTCCGGAGGGACAGGTAGTGGTCGAGGACCTCAAATGAGTCTAAGTACAGGTAGTTCAGTCACTACGGTAGGTCGGTAGAGTAGGAGCCAGTAGGGGAAGAGGAGGACGGGGGTTAGGGAGGGTCGTAGTCTCAAAAAGGTTACTCAGTTGATAAGCGTATTCCACCAGTTTCATGACGTCAAAGTCGAAATCGTAGTAAGGAAGGTTTCTTGTGGGTCCTGACTAGAAGTCTTACCTGAGCAATCTAGAGGAACGTCAGGTGTCTTGAGAGTTGTCAGAAGAGGTTGTGGTGTCAAGTTTTCGTAGTTAAGAAGTCACGAGTCGGAAGAAGTGTCAGGTTGAGAGTGTAGGTATGTACTGGTGTCCTTTTTGGTATCGGAACTGACCTGTCTAGAAAAAACCGTTTCATTACAGAGACAAAAATTTATACGATAGGTCCAACGAGCATTGAAAAGAAGGTTCCTCATTCGCAGAAAATTAAAGTACCGACGTCAGTGGTAGACGTCACTAAAACCTCGGGGGGTTTTATTTCAGACTGTGACAAAGGTGACAAAGAGGTAGATAAAGGGTACTTCACTACCCTGGTCTACGGTACTAGAAGTAAAAGACTTACAACTCGAAATTCGGTTGAAAAAGTGAGAGGAGAACGTGA
>SJYO01018169.1:19884753-19928795 GCA_006410555.1 Capra ibex | reverse complement strand
GCAGGTACCCTAAAAGGTCCGTTCTCACGACCTCACCTAACGGTAAAGGAAGAGGTCCCCTAGAAGGGCTGGGTCCTTAGCTTGGGTCCAGAGGGCGTAACGTCCGGCTGCGAAATGACAAACTCGGTGGTCCCTTCGGGGATTTATCAGTGACCGTCAGACAATTACTTTCTTTCCTTACAGAATTTTGGGTCTTACCGTGCTCCAGGTGGTAGGTATTCTACGTAAAACCCTATCAGAACCGTGGTCTACTAAGTAGGGTCCGGTATTTTGCTGACTGAACTTAGAACATCTTCCCGTCAAGTAAAGTCAAGTCAAGTCAGCGAGTCAACACAGGTTGAGACGCTGGGGTACTTAGTGTCGTGCGGTCCGGAGGGACAGGTAGTGGTTGAGGACCTCAAATGAGTCTAAGTACAGGTAGTTCAGTCACTACGGTAGGTCGGTAGAGTAGGAGCCAGCAGGGGAAAAGGAGGACGGGGGTTAGGGAGGGTCGTAGTCTCAAAAAGGTTACTCAGTTGAGAAGCGTATTCCACCAGTTTCATGACGTCAAAGTCGAAATCGTAGTAAGGAAGGTTTCTTGTGGGTCCTGACTAGAGGAAGTCTTACCTGAACAATCTAGAGGAACGTCAGGTGTCTTGAGAGTTGTCAGAAGAGGTTGTGGCGTCAAGTTTTCGTAGTTAAGAAGTCACGAGTCGAAAGAAGTGTCAGGTTGAGAGTGTAGGTATGTACTGGTGTCCTTTTTAGTATCGGAACTGACCTGTCTAGAAAAAACCGTTTCATTACAGAGACAAAAATTTATACGATAGGTCCAACGAGCATTGAAAAGAAGGTTCCTCATTCGTAGAAAATTAAAGTACCGACGTCAGTGGTAGACGTCACTAAAACCTCGGGGGGTTTTATTTCAGACTGTGACAAAGGTGACAAAGAGGTAGATAAAGGGTTCTTCACTACCCTGGTCTACGGTACTAGAAGTAGAAGACTTACAACTCGAAATTCGGTTGAAAAAGTGAGAGGAGAAAGTGAAAGTAGTTCTCCGAAAAATCAAGGAGAAGTGAAAGAAGGTATTCCCACCATAGTAGACGTATAGACTCCAATAACTATAAAGAGGGCCGTTAGAACTAAGGTCGAACACAAAGAAGGTCAGGTCGCAAAGAGTACTACATGAGACGTATCTTCAATTTCTTCGTCCCACTGTTATACGTCGGAACTGTATGAGGAAAAGGATAAACCTTGGTCAGACAACAAGGTACAGGTCAAGATTGACAACGAAGGACTGGACGTATGTCTAAAGAGTTCTCCGTCCAGTCCACCAGACCGGGTAGAGAAAGTCTTAAAAGGTGTCAAATAACACTAGGTGTGTCAGTTTCCGAAACCGTATCAGTTATTTCGTCTTTATCTACAAAAAGACCTTGAGAGAACGAAAAAGGTACTACGTCACCTACAACCGTTAAACTAGAGACCAAGGAGACGGAAAAGATTTAGGTCGAACTTGTAGTCCTTCAAGTGCCAAGTGCATAACGACTTCGGACCGAACCTCTTAAATCTCGTAATGAAATGATCGTATACTCTACTCACGTTAACACGTCATCAAACCCGTAAGAAACCGTAACGGAAAGAAACTCTAACCTTACTTTTGACTGGAAAAGGTCAGGACACCGGTGATGACTCAAAAGTTTTAACCAATTCAGTTCCAAACTCTTATCAATTGAAGTCCACTTTGGTACACAGTAATATCGTTGTGTTATAAAATTCTTTTTGGAAAATTTAAACATATCTCTTCCCTTTTTTATAGTGATCAAACAAAGGAGGACGGTGAATTCTCTCTATTTTTACAGACTGTGAAAGTCGGATAAAGGAGGTAAACCTCTGGGGACCGGAAGGACAGAGAATGGGAGAGTCAACCTGATATTTCTTTCGACTCATGACTTCTTAACTACGAAAACTTGACACCACAACCTCTTCTGACAACTCTCAGGGAACCTGACGTTCCTCTAGGTTGGTCAGGTAGGATTTCCGTTAGTCAGGACTTATAAGTAACCTTCCTGACTACGACTTCGACTTCCAGGTTATGAAACCGGTGGACTATCCTTCTCGACTGAGTAAACTTTTCTGGAACTACGACCCTTTCTAACTACCGTCCTCTTCTTCCCCTATTGTCTCCTACTCTACCAACCTACCGTAGTGACTGAACTACCTGTAATCAAACTCATTTGAGGTCCTCAACTACTACCTGTTCCTTCGGAACACACGACGTCAGGTACCCCACCTTTTCTCAACCTGTCTTGACTCTCTGACTTGACTTGAGTTGACTTGACTAACATTTAGAAACGACAAAGATTAGAAAAACAATAAAGTTCGTCGTAACGTTACTCGTAAAATATCGATTCAGAGACGGTGTAAGAATACAAGGTTCTTTACATTAACGTGTAAGGTTCACATTCGTTTACACTAAAACTATGTTTACTGATTAACAGGAGGTCTTTTCAACATGTTAAACTGAAACATAACCAGTAAATGTTCGTGTGAGTAGAGGGGTTCGAAACGGTTAAGACCCATAAAAAGACAAGATCACTACTTTGCAAGAGAGAAAAACGTAAAACTTTTATAACCACTTTACACTAAAAAAAAAGAAGGTACTTCCCGTAACCGTAAAAACGAAAAGAGAGACACATACATAACGAACATAATTGACCGTGAAAAAGTTGACGTTTATTTCTTTCAGTGCGAACGAATTAGTTTTACTCTTAAATACCTGAGTTTTAGCTTTACAGACCCCACCCTCCGTCCCCTCAGTCCCAGTCTTGATTCTGGATCTTTTACGGTGCGACTTTGTTCCCGAAAGAGAGAAGTAAAGGCGGACGAAGACCCAACGAAGTAGGAATCCAAAATGCTCTACCAGGGGTCGTTGAGGTCCGAATATAGGAATTTTAAGGTTTAGGTCCTCTTTCCCCTTACAAAGAAGGACCAATGAGGTCTTATTCAGTACCGCAATCGAGACTAATTTGACTGAACCCAGTGTACAGATAGAAACTAGGTTAGTGACATCTCGTTATCTACTTGATAACAACTAACCTACCCGTATCCAGTGTGCTGGTGAAGACTAGTGAGAGACGGTCAGGATGATCTTGGTGTCCCTCGTACCTACTGGGATCTTTTAGGTCCCTGACAACGGTCTCGTCCTTGTCTCCGACCACTTCGGGTTACCTGTCGAGAGAAGTTATTACGGACCTGTAAGTGAAACGGTCAAAATAAATAACCTACGAATAAGTTATGTAAAGTATCCTAAGGTTTCTTGAGACACATTATCCTGTTATTGAAACAGTATACATAAAGTTTTTAAAAAAAGTCAAACAAACGACAGTTGACTTAAAAAAAAAAGATGTTCATACAAAATTTAGAAAAACCTCAGTCTAGTTAATTGAAAAGGAAATACCAAAATCGGAATCCGAATCTTTTCGAAAGGGGTGGGACTCTAAAATATAAACGGGTATAAAAGGGAATTGCGAAAATACAAAAGTTAAACAGGTACTATGATAAAACAGATAGATCTTAAATACAGTCATGTTATACACTTCGGATAAAGGGTGTGTACAAATAAGAGACGACTGTTTTAAATGACTTATTAGATAATAAAAGGGGTACCTAACCTTTACGGAAATTAAAAGTGTACGACTCAATGAAATACATAATTATGCCCGAAGTTAAAAACAGGAAACCTAAGTAGAGGTAAATAGAAAGGACATTCCGGATTAATTTTTTTATTTATGTGAATATTGATCGTTAATAAAATGTTGACGTTGTATTTAATTCCATAAATATTCTTTGTAAAATTTCACCCTCACGTTTCTCTTACCAATCCGCACCCCACAGGTGTAGACAATACACAAGTGTAGACAATGAAGAAGTTTATCCTCCTTTGTCTTCAAGTAAAAGAAAGTGAATGAGAGAGTGAGGGAGAAGATGGAGGGGGAAAGATAACCACTTACAGACTGAAAACGTCTACAGGGTGTCCAAAAATTTTCGGTCCTCCCTTTTTGTGGGTTCTTCGTCTCCAACGATGAGGTTTCCAGGTTGTATCGCTCACAAAGTTTTTTCAGTTTAGTTTTGGGTAGAAGCACCAGTGTGTGAGAGTGTAGGAGACATTTTTATTTTATGTCCAGTAAGACTCTCGACTCAATTAAGGGTGGTTCCGTCCAAACCCATCGAAACCAACCCGAAGTCTTTTATTCTGAACTAAGGTGAGACAACCAACTGAGACAAAAGTCAGGACAAAAGACGAAGATGGATCTGATAGACGTCGGTCTATCTTGACAACGTTATCCCTAAGGGACATTATTTCTCTTGAAGACTATCGAGAGGTACCTCACTACCTTCTGGTTACTGTACTGGACACTCAGATTATTTCGATTACTACGTGTTTTCTACTTGACACGGACTCAAGGAGACATCCCTTGACCCTTTGGTCTTTTCGTCTTCCTAGCCGGCACCCACGACTGTGACTCGACAACACTGTACGTCCGTTCCACGAGCCGTCAGACAATTTGTTTACTCACTACATGCCTGCACGTCTTTCAGGTACTACTGATGAACATTTGGTCGTGAAACTCCTTCGACTTTGATTCATTCATGTACGGTGACAGACCAGCGTTCCCCATTCGGTGTGTCTACACTTTGTTCTTCGTCTTTACAGTACTTTTTCTCAGTCTCTCTAACCCGTCGGGGACTTTACAGGAGTCGGAGACCACCCAAGACTTGTGGAGGGAAAACTCTCTTAGAAGAGACTCGAGACGTAACTCGTTCCGTGTCCCCCGTCCCACCACCACCTCCTTTGTCCCGTAAAGGTTTCAGTTAGATATGATGTTCGCAGGAACGTCATTCTAGGAGAAAGGGTCTCCCGGGACCTCCCCCTCTTCGACGGGTTTCTTGAATTATTACACTACAGTGGATAGGGACCTACGAACGGTGTACTCAAACCAGGAAATGTATAAATAAACAAAATCCACGTCCCCTCTCTGAATATGTTGATAAAAGTCCTTCTCCCGTACCTAGTATATACATGGGTTGTTTCTCCACTCTCAGTTACATATAGTTGGGAAATCGATATGTTAGTAACACCCGAATCATACGTCAGACGTTTCAGTGACTAATGTCCCTGGTCCACCTTTTGAGATTCTCGCTTAACCTGGTACACAACCCCCCTTCCCCATCCTTTAGTCCGACGAAAGGGAATAAGATAAAAAATAAAAGGGTGAAAATTTTAAAAATAATAATGAAATTAACCTCGTGTTAACGAAATGTTACAACATAATCAAAGACGAAATGTGGTCACACTTAGATAAATAAAGAAACCGACGTCCCAGAAACAACGTCACACGTCCTAGAAGTCAACGCCGTATGTCTGAGAATCAACGTCGTACACTCCCAGATGAAGGGACTCGTCCCTATCTTGGGTCCGTGGGACGTAACCCTCGTGTCTCAGAATCGGTGACTTAGTGGTCCCTTTAGGGTCAAAAGGGTACAAGACTAGCTTAGTGTTGTCCACCAAAACCCAGTATGATTGTACTTCAGGTCGTGTCACCGAATTTGTTACAGTCTAAATGATAGAAAACAAAGAAAACGATACACTGTAGAGGGACTAAGTAGTGACGCGGTAGGTGTTTCGACCGAAGTAGGATGTGACTAAGTAGTGCACTAACACTTTGTCGGCAGGGACCGTTGATCCAGATACCCATAAGAGTAAGTGAGGGTCAGACCTTCTCACGTAAAGAGAACGTCAGTAACTCATTCTCAGGAAAGGAAATCGAACTGACCCGGGTAGATACAGTGAACAGAAGAGGACCCGGGACCACCTTTAAGTGTAGGACTTACCGATGTCAGACCCAAAGACTTTCGACACTTCTTCGTAGTCTTCCTGAAGGGACCACCAGGTCACCAATTCTGAGGTACGAGGATTATGTCCCCGGTGACCAAGGTAAGGACCAGCCCCTTGATTCTAGGGTGTACGGTATGTCACTTCTGTTTTTTATTCATTATTTTTTATTTTTGATTTAAATTTTTCCTTCTTCGTAGTCTCTAGATCGTGACCATGTCTGATCAGTCTAGGTCTTTGTTTGTACTTCAATCAAAGAGGACTTGATGTACCCATCAACTTCCTCTCGTCCCACCCCAATCCTAACAAACCTTCCTCTTTCTCCCACACCTGTAACCATTGTTCATTAGTTGGTACGGACAACGTGTAAGTATATCTCGTCATCTTGAAGGACACCGACACCTGACTAGAGCTGACACGACACGTGTTGCCGTCGGTGGGTCGTGGACCCCGGTGACGCGTGGACTTTACACCGACCACACTGACTCTTTGTCTTAAAAAGTAAAATAAGTTAAACTTGATCAAAGTCAACCTGTCGTCAGTCACATCTGTACCCCTTGTTAAAGAGATGACACCTTTTTTATTCTGTTGTCTCTCAACCCTACTGTACACACTTGATCTGTCACACACGAGGTAGATTTCCGACTCACCAATGGACCTCAGCGTCTACCACCGATACCCTCTTACGTCCGTACAAAAGTAAAAGAGTACGACGGATTGTTTGGAGGTGTCTTGAATCGCCAAATTTCATTGTCGATAAATCCCTGGAGGGACCACCAGGTCTAAAGGGAGTATCGTCAACCATTTCTTAGACGGAAGTTACGTCCTTTGGAGCCAAACTAAGGACCTAACCCTTCTAGACACCTTCTTCCCTATCCGATGGGTGATGTCATAAGAACCCGAAGGGAACACCGAGTCGACCATTTCTTAGACGGACGTCACACCCTCTGGACCCAAGCTAGGGACCCAACCCTTCTAGGGGACATCTTCCCTTTCCGATGGGTGAGGTCATAAGACCGAACCTCTTAAGGCACCTGACATATCTCAACCTGTACTGACTCGCTGAAAGTGAAAGACCAACAGGTCACCAATTCTGAAGGGACAACCCTTGACGACCAAGTTAGGGACCGACCCCTTGATTCTGGAGGGCACGATGTGTCTGTTTTTCTATTTTTTTTTATTTATTATTGTTGATAAGTTAGGCAAGTAAAAAGACACTAGACCCACCTCCAAGTCACCCCAACAAAAAGGACAACGAGAACGACCACCAATGAATACACAGAAGAAAGTCGCCCTTCCGGACGACCTTCCGACCCCACGACCCTGGGGAAGAGGTACCTCAACGTCTTAGAAAGGGTTATGTACCAGAGAGGTCGTTCCATCGAACCAGGTCCTGAGGGTTCCATGTTTTCACCTTCGACGGTCTTGAAGAGTTCCAAATGGGACTCTGGATCGAGTCCCTATGAAGACGGTGTCAAAGAAGTGGTTCCCGTCCAGTGTCTGTCGGGAGACCGTGACACCGGACGTTTCTTATACATTTCTGTGTTTATGGTCGTAGCATCAAGTTCATCCCCCAACCCCCTCACCAGTGAGCACAGTGTCCGTCGGTGTTCAGGGTCACAACGGTCCCGAAGGCGGACGAAAAAGTTCTCGTCGTCCCGTAGATTGAAATGTACACTTTGGAGGGTCACAAATCGACAACCGAGTGAAAAAACCCGTTACCGACATAACTTTACGTTAAGTGTATGGTAGGCCAAGTAAGTAAGTTGTACATGTTAAGTTACCAAAAATCATATAAGTGTCTCAACACGCTGATAGTAGTACTAAAGTCTTATAAAGTGATGGCGTTTTACTTTACGTGTCCGAAATCGTCAGTGGGGAGTTAGAAAGGTAGGGGGGTCGTGGACCCATAGTGTGTGATCGATTTCAAGACAGGGATATCTAAACGGATAAAACCTGTAAAGTTTCTTTGACTTAGAACGTAATACACCAAAACTGAGTGAAGAAAATTTGTGGTGTTAGTTTCCTTTTGTAAGGACGGGCGACTTATATAAAACGTCGGAGACCCATGTCTGTAACCCCACGTACCGTATGGAGGGCTCCTGGTCCATGTTCACGAGTGGTCAGGATCCACGTGTAGGACTTAAGATATTGACGGAAGGAGAGGGGAGGGGGGTGGGGTGACAGGGGGTAAAACGGACCGAAATAGGAAGAATTTACTCTGTTAGATTAACCCAATCAACCGACAGTAAGTTTTACCGTGTAGACAAAACCCGTCTCGCGGTAATGATTCAGTGGTACACTAAGGTGAACTTCTCGAAATAAAAGTAAGGTACAAATTACGATTATAATAAGACACGAAACAGACTCACATAGTACGACAGTCAGAAATTTTTTCTCCGAGTATCAAAAACTGAATAGATGTTCGACCTCACACCTTCTTCGTGACCTGATCCTTAATCAAAACCTCGGAAAATGAGTTCAGATTTAAGATTACGGATGATCTACATCCTAAGCCCTGTCCTTAGAACTCCCCCAACGAAAAAGGTGATCCGTTTTAAACCTATGATTATATACGACGTCTTGTAGTGTTCTCAGAGTTTTTTTTTTTTTTTTTCTTATCCACTTGTATTGTTCAAGAAGGTTGTGGTAAATGTTAAGTTGTTTATCAGTAAGTAAATAGGTAAATTAAGGTGTGTATAGATAGTGACCGTCCATGACAGGATCTAACATCCTTATATCATCGTCTTTTTTGTATTAGAATCGTGAGACTCGAAATTCCTGTCGATGATTTGTAGAAGTGTTTTGTTTATTCGTATTTAATAGTACCCACCACACTTTAACATAGGACAGAAGATTACTGTATATTTTCCCCCTAGACAAGTTTAGACCCTTCTAGTCCTTTCCCTGTGACCTCGACTGTCGAATTTTAATCGTGATTACCTACACCACCCTTTTCAGGATACCACCGTAAGTCAATAGAGAGTAATTTATAAATAATTTATAAATAGATGACGGGCGACACACGGTCGTGGAACGAGACGATGTCAGTTCTACAGTCTGTAAAACTTTTTATTTTTTCAATTATGTACGACGAAGTTCGGAAAATCCTTCCTGATGAATGGGCCTACTGGATGGTCGTTCGGGTGTCAAATTTTAGGGTACCCTCCTCGGACCATCCGACGTCAGATACCCCAGCGACTCTCAGTCTGTGCTGACTCGCCGAAGTGAAAGTGAAAAGTGAAAGTGCGTAACCTCTTCCTTTACCGTTGGGTGAGCACAAGAACGGACCTCTTAGGGTCTCTACCCCCTCGGACCACCCGACGGCAGATACCCCAGCGACTCTCAGCCTGTGCTGACTTCGCTGAATCGTCGTCGTCGTCGTCTTCGTCGACCTAAATTCCTACCTGCTTCTTCTCCTACACCAGAACGAGCTTGACTTAGTAACATCGGGACAAAGGGTCAAAGACCTCGTACGACTCCTGACAAAGACGTCCTGGAAGAAGTCAACGCGGTGACCACGTCACAGGGTGCGTCATGGGCACCGTGACACTGTCACAGAGTGTATCCACGGGCCGCCACCCCACCCCTCCTACCCCCGCCCCCACTTCGTGCCACTGCTTTTTCTGTGTGTTCTTGGGACGACGGTATCTCAAGTATTAACACCCCCGGTGCATGTTCGACGCCTGTTTCCTTATTCGTATTTTTGCACCGCCTCTCATACACCTTTGATTTTGTCCAATTATCCTACCCGCACCTTAGGTGAAATCTACCTGACCAGTCCTTTACAAATATTCCTCAGTGGTGAGGTCAACTCCCGACTTCCTTTTGTCTTACGATCGGTACACTGTTCCTTTAGCCGAGACTCGAACAAGAGTCCGTCGCCGAGAGTCACGACTGATGAAACGTGAGTACCGAGCAAACCCTTGTAGACCTCTGTCGAAACTAACAGTGTTGACCCCTTGTGTCACGTTGTCCGTAAATTACCTCTGATCTCCGGTCCCTACGGTAATGAGTAGGATGTTACGTGTCCTGTTGTCGGTTTTCTTGATAGGCGAGGGTCTCTGTTCTCTCTGTTGTAAGGTCCCGGTCCTTCGGCCGCGCCCACGTCCCCGGTCGGACTCATGTGACCGGACCTCCCGTTCCTTTCCGACTCTAGTGACGTTCTTTAGACCCTTGGAGGCTCGCTAACTGAGACTAAAAATGAAAATTTTGGGAGAGACCTCAGTGCGGGGGTGGGAGGGTGTGACGTCGACTGCCTTCGGCCCGGTGGAGGGCCCGTCTGAAGGCCCCGCGCTGGCCTTCAGGTCCGCCGGAAGCGCCGCCCGAGCGGGATACCCCTGCCAGCACCCCGCCCGGCTTCTCCGACCGCCCTGTTCAGAGCGCTCTTCCCGCCGCCGCTTCCGCCGACGTCTCGTCCTATCTTAGGCCGTCTCGCCGGGCCGCCCGCCGCGCGCTGCGCGCTCACCCGCGTACCTCCCGCGACCGCTGCTCGCCCGCGGCGACGACCCGCGCGCCGCCTGCCGCAAGCGGCCGGCCGCGCGTCGCACGCGCCGGCACGACGACTGCCTCGACGACCTCGCGCGGCGGAAGATGCCGCAGTGCCGGTTGGACCACGACAAGGAGTTGCCGTGCCGCAAACCGACCCTCCCGCGCCTCCGGTCGGTCCGCGACGACGAGAAGTACCCGGAGTGGATGAACCACAGCGGCAAGCCCCCGACCGAGCGGCTACGCGCCGAACCGGCCCGCGCGCGGTAGGATGAGTCGGACCGC
The DNA here is from genome assembly GCA_006410555.1 of Capra ibex. Classification (NCBI taxonomy): domain Eukaryota; kingdom Metazoa; phylum Chordata; class Mammalia; order Artiodactyla; family Bovidae; genus Capra; species Capra ibex. The sequence goes on along the minus strand of SJYO01018169.1, from coordinate 19,918,153 downwards.
GAGATGAACGAGCCGTACGACCGGAAGGGCGACGACCGGCGCGGGCGATGTGCGAGCCGCGAGACGCCCCGGGGGCCGGGATGCTTGCAGGCGTTAACGAGCCGCGGCGGCACGTGGCTGCGTGGGCGAGCGATGACGCGCGGGCGTCACGAAAGGCGCGAGCGCGATCACCCGGACCCGCACCCGCGCCAGTTCCGGTTGTAGTGCGGGAAACCGCGTCTGGTCCACTCCCCAGCCGTCCACGCTCCGCTCCCCCGCCCTAACCGGCGCCTGGGCCATTGGGTCCAATGGTGGGCCCGACGGACGCCACCCGCGATCGCTCGCCTCGACGTTTGAGCCCCCTGGAGGAAGGTTGGCTCCCCGGAAACCTCAACTCAGGGCCCCCGCCCCTGTCTCCGCAAAGACATGACCCGTAGGCGTTCACGCTTAACCCCGGTCTTCTCTCCCGACGAGACGAACAGTATCGTCGACGTCATCGACAGCAAAACGTCGTGCCTTGTGAAGTCATGTGCATAACACACGTTGTGTATGTTGTGCATGTGCATAACATGCGGAACTTGAATGTCTTCCAACAGCTGTTCATACAGAGTTTGTCTTTTCTTTACCTTTGTCTCCACCGTCCATCCCGAAGCACTACACTGCGAAACATTTCTTAAACTCCAGACAAAACTTATGTCATCCTTCGGAAAATACCCCAACTCGGCTCCCATTACACTAGACTAAATCAAAGTTTTTATAAGTCAGAGACATCCCGTCCCCGGACCGTCGACACCGGACGGTCGGTTTAGACCAGATGAAGGACAAAAACCTCTCGGGCGTTGAAAGAATTCTTACTAAGAATCCACGAAAAAAAAAAAAAAAAAACCTGAAACTTTTTTTCTTTCAAACACACACACACATTGTTTACTTTGACTGCCTTTTGAGTCTAAAATCGGAGGTATTTATTTCAAAATATCCTGGTGTCTGGACGTGGATGGACCAGTGGATAGTAGGTACGACCCTGACGAAAGTGTCATCCTATCGTCTTAGTTCATCAACACTGTCTGACTTACAATGAATTTTACATTCGACAAATGTGGGACGGGGGAGTGTCTTTTTCAAACGTCAGACCATATCTATCGTACAACTTTTCGTCTCTGTAATGAAACGGTTGTTACCAGGCAGATCAGTTCCGATACCAAAAAGGTCACCAGTACACACCTACACTCTCAAGCTGACACTTCTTTCGACTCGCGGCTTCTTAACTACGAAAACTTGACACCACAACCTCTTCTGAGAACTCTCAGGGAACCTGACGTTCCTCTAGTTTGGTCAGGTAAGACTTCCTCTAGTCGGGACCCTAAAGGAACCTTCCTTACTACCGATTTCGACTTTGAGGTCATGAAACCGGTGGAGTACACTTCTCGACTGAGTAACCTTTTCTGAAACTACGACCCTCCCTAACCCCCGTCCTCCTCTTCCCCTGCTGTCTCCTACTCTACCGACCTACCGTAGTGACTGAGTGTACTTGCACTCAGACTCACCTGAGGTCCTCAACCACTACCTGTCCCTCCGGACCACACGACGTTAAGTACCCCAGCGTTTCTCAGCCTGTGCCGACTCGCTGACTTGACTTGACTATCTCGGAGTCAACATACCTTTCACGACTGTGGTCCGTCTAGTCCATCCTCAGACAACGTGACCGGTCCACTCTTTAATCTCTAAACGTCATCCTGTCCCCGGTACCTGTTCTCTACTTCACCACCTAAATCCTACAATGCTTCCACTACCAACAACCAATCACCGGTTCAGCACACACAGAGAAAACGTTGGAGGGTACCCGACATCGGGCGGACCGAAGGAGACAGGTACCCTAAGAGGTCCGTTCTTATGACCCCGCCCATCGGTAACGGAAGGGGTCCTTTAGAAGGGTTGGGTCCCTAGCTTGGGTCCAGAGGACGGAACGTACGTCTCCTCCACGGTCTTAACGACCGAGTAGAATACGTCGTCTCTTCCGTTGAGGATCCAAAGACTCGGTTCATCGGTACACTAACGGTCGTAAATGTCTCTCGGAGGACACGCAGTCCGGGACACGACTCATGAAACGGTCAAATATCCTGCGGAGACGACAATTGACACGGGTAAAACGTCTACTTCTTTACTTCTGAGCTCTCCAATGTAGTAAACGGGTTTCAATGTCTCGATCATACACTGACTCGGTCCTACGTTCTTGCACGTAGGAAACTTGTAATTAGTGTGGACACTTTCCGACAATACCATTCCGCTAAGGAATATTACTACGACCTCTATTATCAACGGATTACAGGACTTAAGAATTGGAGGAAGGAGACGTGGTACCTTACACGAAATGTATGGACTTGAGTAAACTTAGAGAATACTTAGATCTGGATAAAAATTTTACTCCTTTACTTTCACGTTTTTCTACATAAAGAAAACAAAACATCCGTCACTCACCGTGTGGTACCAAATACACGTCAAACTAAAGAATTACATATGAAATCGACTCTACCCGTAAGACACCACCAAGACGGTTGAAAGTTCCGGGTCCTGACCCTCAAGAAGTAGAACACAAAAAAATTAAATAAATAAATCATAAAAAAACCGACACGACTCAGAAGTAACGTCACGAGTACGCAAAAGACCAGCGTCCCTAACCCCCGGTATGAGAAGCAACAGGTGCGAAGAGTAACACCACCGAAGAGAATAGCGCCTCGTGTGAGAGATCCCGCGCGATCATCAACACCACGAGTCCGAAGTCATCAACGTAATCGTCCGTCTAGCTATTGGTGACCTGGTGGTCCCGTCAGCGAGGTAGAGATTTCTCGTCCGGTGTCCTGATGTCACGCACGACTCACACATCCAATACGGGGTGACATGACTCACGAGAAGGATGTGACAGAATATATTTTGGGACGTTGTTAAATATAGGGTATTAATAGGAACAAAACGTTATTTGTCTCCGAATCGTCCAAACTGGTCGGGACCAGGTGACGTTCACTTACCCCTTCGACCCAAACTTGGGTCTTTCAGACTGAATTTTTACTGACGAGAGGTCATCTATTATCTATTCACTAGTTATGAGGAATTTTCTTACTCACCAGGGTATCTTCAAGAGATCTTCCGTACTGTCTTAAACCTGAGAAAACTACACATTAATTTACACCTGTAATTTTTCTTTACACGACAAGACGTTCTCTTAACTGGGTTACAGAAGATTGGACTGTGACAGTACGTCTTGTCTAAGTCCCGATAGTTTCTAAACTGGTGGTATGTGTCGTGTACGAAACGCTAACATCGGGTGGAAGAAATTTTCAGTAAATAGACCTACTGACCCTATTGAACTAATGTCTGGTGTATCATCTATTTCAACGTAACTACAATTAAAAGAATCTACTACCAAACACCAGAACATCTTCTGTCGAAATAAAAATCCTCTAAGTACTACTTTAGAAATCCCACTTTATACGACGTTGAATTATCAAGTCGGTTTTCTCATAAAACATATACATGTCTTTTTCTTGATTCCCACACATACTAAATGACAAGAAGGTTGAAAAGACATACAAATTTTTAAAAAATTTGAATTCTTAGACGGACGGTTCGTCCTCTGGGTCCAAACTTGGGACCCAACCTTTCTAAGGGATCTCTTCCTTTATCGTGGGGTGAGGTCATAAGAAACACTCTTTAGGACACCCGTCTCCTTGGACCACCCGATGTCAGGTACTCAAGCGTTCTCAGCCTATGTTGAAACGGCGATTTGTCGTCGTCGTCGTTCCTCTACCGGTAGTTGACTACCTACCTGTATGCGCCCTATCCGAAGTTGTCATTTCTCTCTACTTCATGAACGAAGTCACACCTACTTGGAACTTTGGTAGTACGGCAACTTTCTACGTTCCGTGGTTTGTGGTGTATAGTATCCTAAGACAAATATACTTTACAGGTCTTATCTGTCTAGGTATTTCTGAATTCTCTACTCACCAACGGCCCTCAGTCCTTTACCCCCTCCCCTCCGGTGACACTGGTCTTGGTCCAAAGAACGACCACACTACTCTTCCATCTTAACCTTTCGACACCACCAACCTGTAGACACTTCTGACTTTTTGTGACTCACCATGTAAAGTTTTCCCACTTAAAATATCACTCTTAACTTAGAGTCACCTTTGCTTTTACAACCATGGGAAGTCGACCTCACGAACGAGACACGGTCCACGACCGACCAACTTCCCCTAAAGTCTTCAGAGGGGAGGGAGGGGACGTCCACACCCCTCCATACCGGTCCTCGGACGGGAGACCCGCACTCCGGACATTAGACAAGAAGTTCTCCTCGATCAAACCGTAGAGGACCGGACAGACTCAAACTTCTTTAGATAAACATAAAAATTCCAAAAAAAAAAAAAAAAATTTAGAACCGGCACGGGACGTCGAACGACCTAGAGTGAAGAGAATGGTCTCTAACTTGGACCCGGTGACGTGCGACGACTTAGGAGTGGTGATCTGGTGGTCCCTCGAGGGTCCTCGAAAAAACAAACTAACTTTATACTAACTAAATGTTACAACACAAAGTCCATATGTCGTTTCACTAAACCAATATGTAAATATGTATAAGAAAAAGACAAAGAAAAGGTGATATCAGATAATGTTCCCTAGCTTGTATCAAGGGACACGATATGTCATCCTGGAACAACAAATAGACAGAATACATATCATCACTCATAGACAATTAGGTTCAAGGATTAAATACGGTGGGGGTTGAAAAGGGACACCATCGGCATTCTAACAAAGGATATACAGACTCTCAGACAAAGACAAAATATTTATTTAAGTAAATAGGTGTATATTCACTATAGTGCATCGTAAACAGAAAGAGACGGACTGACTGGAGTGAATCAAACTATTAGAGGTCCAGGCAGGTACATCGACGTGTATCGTAATAAAGTAAGAAAAGACACCGACTTACCACGCGTCTTCCATGGAAAATCCGAAGAGACAGTAAATGCGGAAACACTGTGTCCCGAAGACCCTTCGTCAGAACTCCCTCTCTGCTTGCTCCAGTCCGATACGTCGAGACTCTTCCTCCGGAACCGACCGAAACCTTAATTCTGAATTGTGGTGTCTCAGGTCCCCGCTACGACTAGACTTAAGACAGTCGGGGTGGAAAGGGGGTCACGAATTGGAAAGAGTCCAGTGTTAGCAAGAATTCCCTACCTAGGACATAAACTTTATCGTCTGACTTTCTTGAATAAAATGTTGGTCTCGTTTCGATGTAAAGTGGATCTCCTTTCTTTTCAACGCGAGCACACACAAATTTCCTTAAAAAGGTTTAGTCGGATGACAAACTGAGTGACGTGTCCTAGGACAAGAACGTCGACGAGAAACTCAACGTCGTCACCACATCACCACAGAAAACTGGTCAGTGTACTACCAGAACAAACGGGAACTAGACCACCCCGCCCTCCGCTCCCATGTCTACCACTACATTACACTGGCTGCACTTAACTCCCACAGTCAAGTCCCGTGCCTCCGTACACTAGACGTCAAATGTTCCCGTCGAAGGGTAAACAAGGTCTTTTAATAACCAATATACCAATAAATCCCGAAATCATTATCCGAATTCAAAAATTTCATTAAACCCACGTAATGTGAAGCTACAAGTTTAGTCAACTAACGGTTCAAGTGGTCCTACACGTGTCACGGAGATATCTGTCACCCTTCCCGGGACTACATAAAGTCAATTACGTCTTCAACACAATTAAAAACTATAAGACAAATGACCGGGAGAAGGGAAAATTCAAACAGGGGGTGGGATTAATGAACAAAAGAATAGAAATCAATGTAAAAGAGACATCGGTAACCGGACGAATGTTAAAAAAGAAGGGGACCAAACAAGGGTCCTCTAGTGCTTATAAACTCAGGTAAAATCACTGTAACCTTACGTAATACCCCTGAAGGAACCATGAGGTCACTAATCCTGAGCGGAGATGACGTCCCCGTACCCAAGTTGGGGACCTACCCCTTTATTTTCAGGTCTTCAGTGTACCGTGTCGGATTTATTTGTTTGTTTACGTAACACAGGAGTCTCCCTCGAGAGAAAGAACCTTTGTATTCTGTAGGAGGTATGTTTAGTAAATAAGTGAGTAATCAGAACGGTAGTAAAGAACCTAGAGACAAGTAAAGACTGCACCTTCCCTCAGTTCAAATTCGAGTAAGACTACTGCACTCCAAACAAATTTTTGAGTCTAAAAGTCAAAATCTGCCACTAATGGTCTATTAAAGAAGTGCGTACAATTGAAAATGGTACAACGACAAATCAGTAATTCAACATAGACTGAGAAAACGCTGGGGTATTGTATAAATTAGTACAACCTAATTTTAAAAAACCTCCCCGTGTACTAAGACTAAAACATAAATAATGGACATGAAACTAGAATTTTTTATCTTCAATTTTACAGTATAGTGTATTATACCGACGATTTTTCTACCCAAAACACGTAGTATTGACCAACAAATCCGGGGGCCACTCTTGGAGGAAAGAATGAATCTTCTCTAATGAGACACCTAGTCTTAAGTCTAGACAATGACCTGGTCTTTAACAGGTTGGAAAAGTATTGGAGATTACATTCCTGTTCTGTTGTTCTCCAAGGGCTCTGTCATTGTGGGCCGTCAGACACATGTGTTAGGTCGTAGTCGGAAATTTGGTCCTCCAAACAAATTTGTAAAATACTCTACCTTGACCGATCGTTACTGACCGAGTTCGTGTAAGAGCCCCACAGTGCATCTACACTTTTCGACAGAAGTCCCTCCCTACAATGTCCCTCGGACACGGGTGCGTCTGACAGAACAGGCATGGTCCTGTCCGAGGGTGACCCATCCAGAGCTCCTTTCACGAACACATTGGACCGTGAAGACAAACAGATGTAAGTCCTTCAGTCACTAGAAACTTGGAAATTCCTTAGGACAAGAATAGTCTTGAAGAGAACTAAAGGGCTCTCCGAAGGACCAGACTTTTGTCGTGCACCAAAATCAACGTGAGAGATTAAAAGGAGACCAAGGTCTACATAGTTCGGAACCTCGATATACCGAAACTCATCTTCAAGAGACCTTTCAACAAATTTTGCGTCTGAGGACCCGGGGTTGGTGTCTCTACTACTCACCGACCAGGACCTATTATTATCCAGGACACTTAGACATAAAAATTCCTCGTAAGGACCGTAAGGGTTTCGTGCACCAGGGACCCTCGATGAAACTCTTTACGAGATTCTAAATTCATATGAATTGTTTAGACATTATTAACTTTCATATTATGTGTAAAAAACAGTTCCCTGGGAACTCGAATGGACATTTGTGGTAAACTAACACCACGACAAAAAGGGAAAAAAAAAAACCGGCACCGAACACCCTAGAATCAAGGGGTTTCTCCTTAACTTGCACCCCGGGTCTTCACTTTCGTGGTCCAGGATTGGTGACCAGACGGTCCCTTAAGGGTACACGACGTAAAGAATTTCTGATACTACTGTTGTCATTAACTATCTTTCGACATAGTTAAATAGTATGATAAAATATATATGCACATTTCACCCAAAGGGTACATTGCGATTACCATTTCTTAGAAGACGGTCACGTCCTCTACGTTCTCTGGACCCAAGCTAGGGACCCAACCCTTCTAGGGGACCCCCTCCTTTACCGTTGGCTGAGGTCATAACAGACCTCTTACGGGACCTGTTCCCTCGGACCGTCCGATGTCAACTACCCCAGTGTTTCTTACTGTACTGGCTCGTGTGTGTGTGTGTGTATGTATTTTGTTGCATATATTTTTGTATTATATACAAAAAGTAGGAATTTCCACTAGTGTGTCCAAATTCAGAAAAAGAAGGGACGATAAAATCCAATTTCTAGCCCCAGGTCTTCGGTGCGCTTCTAAAAAATTAACCAAAATAACCTCGTAATTAGACCCTCGCTAGCAGAGCGACCCCCCGTAACGGATGTAGGTCGTCTTGCACTCGAAACAGTGGCCGATGCGGTAGGGACGACAGACGTAGCCACAGCGAAAGCGCCAGAAGGACACGCCGGTCTGGAAGAAGTAGTGGTTCGGCGGGCTGCCGTCGCGGAAGTGGCTGTACAAGTCCTATGACCACATAAGGACGGCGGGGGTCTTCGCGTAGTCCCTCGGGTCAGGATCGCCCACTCGCCGAAATAAGAGTAGTGTCTGCCAAGGTGCACTGAATAATTGGTGAGATTTTATTTCACGAGCGAAGACAGACAGGACACGAGTGGCAACCCTCCCGGTACCCCGACCTCAACTTTACAGGGTGTCGTCGCGGTCCTCATACTCCACAGGGTAGAGGTAGAATTTCTACTCGGTCGCCGGAGGGAGGAAGGGACCGAGCGCGAAAAAGTAAAGATTGGACGTGAAACTGGGAGGTGAATGACGACTACATCTGTCTCCGGGTACGGACGAATCGACACATTTCTCCTATTTCTGTCTCCGAACGGCTCCCGTAACTTCTCTGTCACAATTTGAACTATGTAAAGAGAAATAAAAAAAGTTACAAGGTTGTTTTGAAATAAATACTTGTGACTTTAGACTTAAAATCTTCCGGACCTGTCAGGAGACCGAGTCTTTGACTCGTCAACGAATCAAACATCCACATCTACGTGCAACACGAGGTATTCGTCACTCGGCGACGGAGGGTGAAGTCCCGGTCGTCGACTCGTCCAGTCGCACCCGGTAGGAGGTCACCAGTGCAGTCGGCGAGAGACTCCTGTCCTATCGTCTTAATTCTACGACCATCCCATTCCGGTAGCAGGGCAATTGTGCCCTGAAGGGTCCACCTCGTGACAGACGGGTGTTGGACTCCAAAATTTCGGTTTTCAGGGCCCAGGGTCCCTTAGGGCCCGTTCGAGACCGTCTTCAAGCCAGTGGGATCAACGTCTCATCACTTCTTTTCAGGTCTTGAATCGAGTGTTTTTCGGGAGTCTTTAAAAACCACAATGAAAACTGCACATTTAATTGCACATAATTTTCTGAACGGAAAATTGACATGATAAGACCCTTAATACTGTCTAAATAAGACAGTCTATTGATGTCAGTCTTGCATCTTACACAGGTAGTGGGGTCTTTTCAGGAGTCCTGGTAAACCTCGACTCGGAGAGTCCCTCCTAAAACTAGTTCTGCCCGTAACTCTACCCACAAGTCAGGGACTCAGCCTCTCCCTGACGAGTCGGGACCCCTCGGAGGACGGGGAGGTGGTCCTCCCGGGTACAACGTTCTTACAAGACGTCTGACTGGGCGCAGACAGACGGAGGAGCACCGAACAGACGGACATAGGACAAATACAGGAACCTCGGTAGTGTCTACAGAGTACAAGAAGGGTGCACCACCTAGACTTCGACATGGTTTTGTCGAGGGTGTCGGGACGGGGAAGTGAGGCCCGAGTTGCGGAGACCAACGAAATCGACAGGGGCCCATCCGGAGGCGTCTGAGTAAGTCACAACGCAAGTCTGAGTTAAGTCTCGTCGACTACCACCATGGTGTGACTTCTTAAAAATTACTAACTTCGGGACGACGGAGACGTCGACCGTCATCACGAAATGACCCCGGAGTAAAATTAAGTCGTTTTCGTACTAAAGTCTAGGGTCTACAAACCGGATATCTAATTTATGGGTGATCGTTTTACATAGTAATTTCAAAGTCTCACAGAAAGACCCACTATGGACCATGTGGACACGTTCTCCTGTGACAACGAAACACCTGTACACCCAAAACTACGTGTTTACCGCACCATTTCTGATGACCCTGAACCCTTAGACAAAAGGGAGATACAACCAAAAACTACAGAAGGAACCGTGTTAAGTTTCTCCTGGTCGAACATCTCTTCTACTACGAAACCGTATAAGAGAACTGACATGAGAGGAATAGGTGCCCAGCCCCGACAGACTAGAACCCGTCCAGTTACTGGAACGTCTCGGAAGAAAAGGAAGAACACGTCAACCTCTCCAGGGGAGAGTATCCTAGTAACACTCCGGAACATTCGACTATTCTCCGGTCAGTCACCATTGATCAACTAGTCCTACGAAAACGTCTTACAACGAGATCTTCGCTTCCTTCGTGTCGTGGTGGGTCGTAAGGGAATAAATACCCCGGCTAAAGTAGACCGGGTTAAGGTCAAAGAAAGACGAGAGTCACCAGAGACAAGACAAAAAAAACCACCCCACCAGAGACAAAACTTCTACAAAATTACGACAAGATCTGTACTTTAGGTACGGGCGGTCGAGTCAAGTGACCACTCACCTTTGTCACGGTGTGGAAACACTCTCTGAAGCGGAGACAATCAACTCCTAGACTCTCGACTGTCGGGGGGGAGGGCGTGTGTGTCGGAGCCGGCCCCCAGAGTCCCTCGTGACCAGACACACGGAACGGCAACCACTGAACACCGAGGTACAACCTGGGAACATACAATGTCTTATTATTGTGATTGTTACACACACGGGACCCGTTTCAAAATCTACACATCACTGAATTTTATCAAAAATCTTATGAAATTACTATACTTTTGCATTCGTAATATCGGTCGTTGGACACACGTACTGAGACACACACTTCACTTAAACGACAAACTGCAAACTTGCATAAATCTCTTCGCAGCCGCCGTACTACATCATTAGTGACTATCTTAGATATAATCCAAATATCCATGAAATGCGGAAACCGGTTTTTTTTCCTCTTCGATACTTAAAAAAGTTTATTTTCATGCTTATTATTACACAAACCTTAAATCACAAAAGTGTAATTCACATAAAAAGATTCATAAAAAGGCGTGGCCTGAGTCGAGGTATTCCTGTTCTCTACATAGAAAAGAAATAAATACACACAAAGGAGTCGTGAGTCTTTGTCTTACTCCGTATATCATCCACGAGTCATTTACAGACAACGTAAATGAAAAAGACAGGTTTTAAACCAAATTTAAAATATCAAAAGTTAAAAAGACACGAGTCTTTCAAGTTTAAATTTTACAGTCACAATTTTCTGTCTTTAATAAGTGTCATCAACCACTGAGTCAGTTTACCCAGCCCTCAAATATTTGATCTTTCGACTGTCGAGGGTAAATATAGGTTCAGGGTCTTAACGTTCGTAAGAATTACCATTAAATAAAGACCAAAATCTCTTCCCACACGTTAATTTTGAAAAAAAAAAAAGGATAAAATGGTGTTTCCCGGAATCTCGGACAAAGAGGCAATTCTCATAAAACCCAACCCATGGAGACTCTGGACCCTGGACACGTACAATATTTATCACATCATTCCGTCCGGTCCCACTCGTTCACCCGTCCCGACGGTCCTGGCCTTCCGGAGGACCATGGTCTCGGTCGACTCTCGAGACCTGACACTGGCCGCCCGGCCTCGTACCTCCCCTCCGGACTCCCGCCTTCGTCTCCCTGCCCACCGATATGTCACAAACCCTGGAGTCCAAGATGTCGGTCCTGGCGGACCCCAGTCTAGGGACGGGGCAAGGGACCGACACAACGGGACCCGTGTAAAGAATGGGAGAGACACGGGACTGAAGGAGGAGGAACGTCGCCCCCCTCCCCCTACGATCATACTCACAGGACCACGGACTATCCCACCACTAATCCCCAGCGGTCACCCGTGAGACAGTAGAAGGGGGTCCACTGTGGCAGTCTAATAGTGGTCCTCGTAGTGGGCGAGGGGCAGAGCCGAAAAGGAATTCTCTTCTCGACTACAGAAGAGACGACATTGTCTCGGGAGGGAGGGTCAGTGTGGTCACACTGACGTTATGTCAATTGGTCGAGCCAAAACATTCTCAAAACACAACCAGTAGCTCAGAACTGTAAACTATTTATCGGATTAAATTCCAGGTTTGTTAGCCCTGTCAGCAGAAAAGTTTACGAGTGGGCCACTACATCGACTACATCCACAGTGGTCGAAGTCTACTTCGACGTCCGAAGGAGGTGTGGTGTCCTGGTCACCGGTCACACTGTTTCGACCCCTACTCCAGCCGGTGGAAGGTCTGTCGCGACCCACTAGGGTGGCACTACCGCCGGTCGCAGCGTGAGACCGATCCTTCGCGAAGGTAGACGACTAAGGCCTGCAGAGGGACAAAACTCCTCATTAAACCCACCGGTGTTACCCATCCGCTGCTAATCATCCATTGCCTTCCCCCAAACTCGTCTAAGTCACGTCGTTCGAGTAAAGGATAGGGGTTTGGATTAAACAATGGTTTATTGACTAAAGACCCCCACCTTCTTTTGATTAAGGAAGTAAAATAAAGGGTTTCACTTCCGTAACCTCAGAAAGTCGTTAGAAGATTTGTGTCAGACAAACTAAGTACATTCTACAGAGCTCCTCCCGGTAAGGGCCTTCTATTTCACCTTCTACACTTTCGAGAACAGTTCTAACAGGGGCAAAAGAACCGAAACTATGGAATGACCTGTCACATAAAAGTTCACTCAGAATATAAGTCCAGAGTAAAGGAGAGAAGGGGGGTGGCACTTGTGAGTTCACGGACCCAAGGGACGAAAGGAACGGTATTCAGAGGTCCTAGAACCTTAGAACTACAATCAATACCTGAGTAAAAACACCTGAATTTACAAAACTTTTGGAAAAATTTTTACTTCGATTCTTACCCGTATGGAGACAAAAAGGTCCGGGGTGGAAAATTAAAGAGTCACCCCATCAGCAATGAAGAGAAAATTTCAAGTGGTGGTCTGCTGAAAATACCACCGGTTCTCTGACTGGACGGGCAAACGGTTGGACTGGAAACACTCAGAGTAGTGTCTCATGAGACCCCCGCCCCGCCGAGCGACGTCCGGACACTGTCGGCACGTGCACATTACTGTGACGAAAAATGTGGGTCTACGTCTGCTGCATACAAAATGTCTCAGAAGTAAACTTCTAAGGTCTTTAAAGGTCATAATGTTGGTTAGGAGTATGCCACTCTTGTTAACTTTACTACACTTTTAACAACAACCCCCAAATGCACTGTCTTAAAGAAGACGGTCAGTGTCTATGAAACATTTACTATATCCATCGAACTTGATTTGTACAAGGATAACGTTACCTTAAAAACGAGTGAAGACTTTGACAGAAAGGCAACCAATACAGGAAATGATCTAATTTGACTGAAACACCACCAATAAATCAGTACTTTAGCACAGGCTGAGAACGCTGGGGTACCTGACATCGAACGGTCCGAGAAAGGTCCGTTCTTGTGCCCTCACCCAACGGTAAAGGAAGAGGTCCCCTGGTAGATCTAGGTCCCTAACTTGGACGCAAAGGACGAACCGTCCGTCTAAGAAATGGTGACTCGGTGGACCCTTCGGGTTTGATTCAACGATGACAGTCAATTTGTACTTATAAACTGGACAAAGAAGAAGGGGGGTCTTTCGTGTCTTTTGGGTTTAGTGCAGGGAAATCTTTACTTTCGGAAAGGAGTCTAGGTCACAGAACTCTGTCTGATAAAAGGATCCTCCAGTATGAACGTGTTTACTCGACAAAAACTTTATTCGAAAAGGGTAAATCTGCAATCAACAGTTCATTCGTCGACGACTGTGGCGTCTTTTTATTCGGGCACAGAAGACGTAGAGGTTTAAGATCAAAGGCCGTCGGACCGACTGGTACAAACTACGACACGAGTAGGAGGACAATTAAGGGGACTTTCTATTTGATCAGCTAGGGTAGAACTTTGCTTTGCCGGACGAGGGTAGTAGGAACTTTTCCTAGCGGCACCCCTACAAGAAGCACTACACGAGTCGGAAGCGGCGTCCACTCTTCGGTCGAGGCAAAGACGAGGATGGACGAAGGGCAACACCCACTAAGTCTTATACCATCAGTGAGTACACAAGAAATCCTTCGCACATGTATATTCCTAATAAAATAATTTGACCTCATCATATACTTCAAATTCTAAAAAGAGATTCCTAAACGAGAAAATGCAAAAAATTTTATACATAAAATAAATAAACCGACACCTTCGAAAAACCAACACCATTCACTTGAGAATCAAGGTCGTACCCAAAGATCAATGGACGACGACGACGATTCAGTGAAGTCAGCACAGGCTGAGACACACTGGGGTATCTGCCGTCGGGTGGTCCGAGGGGGCAGGGACCCTAAGAGGTCCGTTCCTGTGACCTCACCCAACGGTAAAGGAAGAGGTCACGTACTTTCACTTTCACTTTCCCTTCAGCGAGTCAGCACAGGTTGAGAAGTGCTGGGGTACCTGGCGTCGGATGGTCCGAGGAGACAGGCACCCTAAAAGGTCCGTTCTCATGACCTCACCCCATGGTAGTGGAAGAGGTGATCAATGGACTGATCTCTAGTTTGGGTCCGGAGGACATAACCCTTGGACCTCAGAATCGGTGGACTAGTGGTTGCTCAGGAATAAAAAAAAGGAACTTCTTGACATCGGTCACTTTACGAGACCTTCTACTGAAAACCCAACTCAGTTCCCTCTGAATAACAGAGAATGACTAAAGCTAAAATCTGGTGAACATTAACGATCTATCTCCTTTAAAATATTTAATTTCTACAATTTATTAGGAGTCTGGACACTAAGAATTGCAGTCCAGGTAATTAGTCACAGTATACGGGACTTGGGAACGTGAAAATACATTTTAAAGTACACGCAAAAAGACCTCTCTTTCAAAACAATAAAAAAATTTTTAGTTTATGTCCAAACCTTGGTCGGAGGTAGGGGGTCTTTTTTTTCTTCCGATAATTCTTGATTACGAGTCCATAAGATTGTAGACAACCCCCGAGCCAAGACTCAAGTATTAAGAATCTAAGACTTCATATTCGACTTAATAGAACACGGCTATTCCGACTTCACAAAGACTGAAAGAATGGAACGAAACCGTGAGAAGAAAGTAATTATAAACTTTTAATAACTTGGCATTTTATCGAATCAATATATTGTTCTGTTCTTTTCGACTATAAGGACTTAGTGGATATATAGTAGAGGCAATACTCCTTAAATTACAATTCGTGACGACTCTACCTTAAATTATAAGAGACTGTTCCGAAGTGGCGTCGGAGGTAGCCGACAGCGGGTCCACTTGTATAACTATGTCATGAATTGTCTAAATGCCTTTACTCAGAGATCGAAATTCTTTAGATATAAGATCTGCGACCCTGTAGTATCCCCTGTTAATGTAAAGAAAGAATTACTTTATCCACTAATTTCCCTCCAGCAGAGACCTACTTCAAGGACGGCACACGACCGGTACACTGGGCAAAGGGAAGGTCAAGACACGTGCACCCGTTTATTCGGACTCGCTTTTTCTCGATCCAGTGTCGTCCCGAGACCGTCCAAAGGACTGCACCTTAGCCGCTACCCGCTCCGCGGGACCTCGTCTCGTCAACACGACCGTCCCGCCCCCCGCCTCAAGGACTCGTGAACGGCTCTCGGGTTGAAGTCGGAGTCGTGGAGACGAGAAAAACCCACCCTCTCGTGGGGGAGATGGGGTCGGTCGGTCAGCGTGGGGTGCCTATCGATAGGAACAGTCGACGGACACCCTTTCCTCTCTAACGACCAAAGGGTCCGTAGTAGATCGTCTGAGACCCAAACCAAGGAAATTATGTGGGAGAAGAGAAAGTCAAAGCAAATACCGACTTATCGAAGAACCCGGGACTCTTGGGACCCCAGTAGGGAGGGCCACCAAAGACACGGACAAAGACATTCTTCACTGCCGTCTGCCCTCAGACAACTCGCCCAGGTCAACCCGCCCGTCGCGACGACAAAGAAAGAAGGAAAAAAAGGAGAGAGACAGACAGAAAGACTAGAAGTCAACACCGTACACCCTAGATCAAGGGGTTGGTCCCCAGCTTGGACCGGGGGACACAACCCTCATGTCTCAGAGTCGGTGACCTAGCGTCCCTCGGGGTCACGACGGAAAATTTTCGTGTTCGTCACGGTCGTCGAGTGAAGGACGAGTCGTCCTGGTCCGACGGTAGTCCACCGGCGTCCGTGGACACCCCTCCGTCCACGAGACGTGGACACACTGGCGCCGGCGAGACTTACAGTCGTAGGTCTAGTGAACGAATCGGTGCCTTTTGCGGAGGTCACGACTGTCAGAATTTCTCCGAAAGAAACGACTCCCTGGTCTATAATCCTTCCTTGAATTGGTAGTGACTAAGTGTCTCAAATTTACAGAATATTGAACTGAATCCGTGTCAAATAATTTAAATTACATTCGTCACTGACCACAAAGTACGACAAAGTAAAGGTCGAGATCACTTATAATAAATTGACCCCGTAATTACTTGAAACTTACCTTTGGTCTTTAGTATTGTCGTCTGATTGTAAAATTATCCTTTCTCTACCAAAACGGAAAATTGGACGATGCAAGTAGGTATTATTTAGTCTTAGAAGACAAATCACGGTAGGGACGACCTTTGTCGAGAAAGAAATTTCAAAGAGTCCACTCTTAGTCCGTGTGGGTTGCCCAAAAGAAGGTAAGACGAACTCCTTTTTTCTTCACACGAAAGGGGTAGTTTTAACATACACAAGAATTGAATGATTATCTACGAGTGACCTCTTTTCCCTTGGAATCTTTGTATTTCTTCTTTTATTTCTAGTCGACATTAAAGGGGTCTCTACGAGTGACGACACTACCACGTACAGAGAGACTGAAACAAACACATAGACACACATGTATGTGTATGTGAAAAACACAAAGACGTCTTTACTTTAGGACAACACATGTCACTAAACTCGGACTAAATTTTTGATTTGGATTCTTTGGGAATTTCCATATTTCTTTGTGAACAATTGACATCCGTCCAATTTTGTTTTTTAGGTGGTTTATGTCTACTCGTAGAGGGGGGTACCGAGAGGAGGAAGGAGCCAGAGACACAGACAGAGTTGTGTGTGTCTCTAAATTCGTGAATATTAAGGTGGGTTCCGATAGAAGATGATAGTCAGACGTTCACGTACTCTTTTTAATATATACTACACTACACACACATAAAGGAAACAGTGGGCGACAATTTTTTCTTTTTTGATTTCGTAGGAAGGTACAATTTGTAAGTGGACGTCAGGAAACAACAACCAATAAATCCTAAGATCAAGAGTGACAATGGTAGTACGTAGACACACACGATTCAGCGAAGTCAGCACAGACTGAGAGACGTTGGGGCACCTGACATGGGTCCGAGGAGACAGGAACCCTAAGAGGTCCGTTTTTAGGACCCACCCAACGGTACGGGTCACTTTAATGAAACGAAGAGTTTAGGGGGGGTTCCTTCAGGATGAGGGAGGCAAATAGGGTCTGAAACTGCCTTACGGAAGTCGACGAGTGACAAGCGTCAAGTGACAGTGGAGAATCAAACTTTATCCACAAATACAACTACAATTGATAGATTTGAAATAAAGTTCAAATGACTCATAAAAACCGTCTTTACTTACAACTCAAAAAGAGTCTATAGAATGCAACCAAAAGTCCTCCTACTGTACGGGAGGGGAGAGGTGGAAAGCGTCGAGTACAAAAATAAATAAAATTGGAGACCACAAATTGATAACTTTATTTATTTGGGAGAAACAATTTTCCCGACTGGGACTACCAGACTAACCTGAGACGACGATAAAACGACTCACTGATGCGTAGAGACAGTTTAAACCACAGACCTAACGTGTCGAAGTAATTTCCCAACCATTTACGGGACAAAGACCTCCGCCCGACACAAATTGTCCTACTCTTTAAAGACAGACAAGGGTCCTTCAAGGCTCAGAAATGGATCTTTTAATGTTCCCACGTAGTGAAGAGACTTTCCTTTATACTAGTAAAAAGGTGGAAAAAGAGTCAAAACATGTGTAGAACAAAAAACGACTTAGTGAATTCGAAAAATAAAAAATCACAGGAATCTTATATTAAATAACTCAATCTCTTTAACTCTCCTCTATTTTTACCAGTAAATTTATTTGACAACGCAAAGGAAGGAGAAAAGGTCAAAGTGAAAAAATACAAGAGAAAATAATCTAACGGGGTTTGCCATAAAATGTTAAAAAGGAATCGACATAGAGAACTTAAATAGTAAACTAATAAAAATTCAAAAGAGTCACTTATTAATTCTATAATTTAAAATAATGGAAGTAACACAAAACGACTAAAGAAAAAGAGTAGTGAACTCAATTTTAAGAAGTGAAGATAAATAAGCAAGGACGAATTGTCATTTCTGGTACAATAAGAAAATTAACCGGACAATGACGGAAAGATAGTTCCAGGGAACGTGAAACCAAAGAACATTACCAAAGATAAAAAGAGGGGTCCTCTTATAACTTTGACACCAAAAATAAAAGAAAAACTAGGTTCTCACGAAAATCTCTTGAAAAAAGTTAAGTATTATTAACTACGACAACAAACAGGTAAACGATGGCTCTTTCGAAATCAACTCCTCAACTCGCTCTAGCACAAATACTAAGGACATAGTACGTAAAGTTCCGAAGGAAAAACCGGTCATAGGGAAAGATTTTCACAAACACCCCACGACGTGTCCTACCATCCCATCGACGTCGCGACAGTCGGCACCATCAAGTCTAGGACACACGTCCTCGGGACCTCAGGTCACGACGGACCCCACTACCCCTACTGTACACAGGTCCCTACGCTGCCAGACACGTCCGAGACCACTTACCCTTCGTGACAGGTCAGGTCTCCTGTCACAGGAATCTCTCTATGACAAGAGAGAATCCGTCGTACTCAGACAATCTTGATTCGGGGCTCCTCCGTGTCTACAATCACAGGGATTTCAAGTCCTGCACCCAGATGGGACCCAGAGGAGGTCAATCGTTGGGCAGTGGTTTGTTTCGGTATAGAAAGGTAGACGAACGAGACTGCTCCTGGTCGTCCGGACCACATGGAGTCTAAGAGTGACGTAAAGATCGTACACGATGCACGATTCAGGAAAGTCAGCACAGGTTGAGAAGCACTGGGATACCTGGTATCGGTCCGAGGAGACAGGTACCCTAAGAAGTCCGTTCTTATGACCTCACCCTACGGTAAAGGAGGAGGTCCCCTAGAGGGCTGGGTCCCTAACTTAGACGCAGAGGACACAGAGGACGTAACCGTTCGCCCGACAAATGGTGATCGCGATGAACCCTTCGGTTCTGTTTCGGGGTAGGAAAGGCAGGTGCACGAGACTACTGGTCGTCCCGACCACACGGAGTCTAAGAGAGACGTGAAGATCGGACACTACCACAAAATGAGTATTTCCAAATACCCCCTCACCGTGGCACACCCCTCCGGGTCACTTTCGCGTCAGTTGTGGGGACCAGCCACAAGAACGACGTACAAAGCAGCACTCACATCTACTCGACCGTCGTCCCTCGTCGTCCGCGTCCCAGCTCACCCGTGTCCCCGGGAAACGACTGGGAGCCACACAAAAGGACTACGGAACACAACGGCAACAGGGCAGAGGGAGGTCCACTGACGGGCGGGGAGGAGAATAGGCTGGAAACGCCGACGGTGTGAAGTAAAGGAAGAGTGGGTGTCACAACCCAAAAGAAAACACAAACTGGACTACATTCAAACACAACAATTAACTTCTTAAACGGGGAGAAGGAAGACAGAGCCAAGAGGGTCGAGGACAGAAATATGACCAAACATGGGTGCGAAGAACAGAGAAGGCAGTGATCAAGACGCCGGAGAGTCCCTGTCCGGACGGGTCTGGGGCGTCCTGGCGGCAACAGGCTCCTGGCGAGCCCAAGAGACAACCGGAGAGTCCTGGGACGAGGAAGGAGACAAGAGACATCACAGTCGGCACAGGAGGTGTGGAGGGGTAGGAAGGAGGCCAGGGTGGTTTCTCCGCGAGACAACTAAAGAGTACAAGAACAGAGTCCCGAACCAGGACCAAACAAATACAGGGGGAACGGTAACGGGGAACTAAAGACAATGGAAAAATGGGAGTCGGAAGTGTTCTCAGACGCAAAAGGATTGACTACTCTGGTGGCGTCTAAGACAGGATGCCGAATTTTTAAGGACAAGAAACGGTCGAACGGTCTTCAGTTACCACAGAAAAGAGAAGGACCATGATTTGGGCATATACCAAGGGTGGTCACTGTGGGGCGGTATTTGTGAGTGTGAACCATAGAAGTACGAGGGAACGGAAAGAATACTTCCCGTTCTCTAATAGGTCGAAGTCATAAATAAGAGGATTTGGTCCGACTCACTTAAGAAGGGAGAGAGACATGAATTTAGATTGAATACTTCCCGTTCTCTAATAGGTCGAAGTCATAAATAAGAGGATTTGGTCCGACTCACTTAAGAAGGGAGAGAGACATGAATTTAGATTGGGAAGGTTCGATCTCCCAACCACCGGGCACGTCACGTCACTAGAAGGTCAGACTCCCGCCACCGGGTCCCGGCCGACCTGGAGCCGACTGGGTCCCCTTCGGACATCGTGGAACGCAGACTTCCACGAGGTTGGTCCCATTGTGACGCCCGGGTCACCACGACGGACGACGGGACGGTCCCTCGGTTCGACGACAAAAACCCGTTCCGGGAATTACGGCGGTGGTCAAATGACTCTATTGACGACCCGACTCGGAGTATAAGGGCAAAGGTCTCGTCGTCTGCGAAACGTCTGGACCAGACGAGGACAAAGAGTCAGTGTCCTGTCAACACTCCCGACTCCAGACGGAGACAGTGGGTGGTAGTCCCTCCTCTGCGCCCGAAAGGTGCACCTTTACTCGATCCTCCGGAGTGGAAGAGAACCCGGAAACTACACAAAATAGAAACCTGTAAACTCTACACCACACCCCCGTCTAAGAAAGTGAGACAGGCAGTTTAGGACCAGGAAAAAGTACGAGTCTAGAATTTTCCCTATATATATATATAAACAACAAATCACAGAGTCAGTACAGACTAAGAAAACATTGGGGTATCTGACATCGGGTGGTCCGAGGAACAAGTACCCTAAAGGGTCGGTTCTTATGACCTCCCCCACCGGTAAAGGAAGAGGTTCCCTAGGAGGGCTGGGTCCCTAGCTTGGGTGTAGAGGACGTAGCCGTCCTCCTAAGGAATGGTGACTCGGTGGTGCCTTCGGGGAATACATACATATAAGGTTATAAGGAGATGGGTCCGAGGACAGGAAGGAGTATGACAAAATTTGTGTGTTAACAATGCATATGTAATCGATACTCTCAGGTAATAAAGTAAACGTTGATCTTAAGGAATTTTTGTAGAAATGAGATTCTTGAACTAGGATACCCAACAACAAAATTTGAAGTAAAGCTAGAAAAAAAAAAAAAACGTCACATCGATAAAGACTAGAACGAATAAAAGGACACAGGCAGACAGGGTGGACTGTCTGCTGACTATCAGGTCCCTCAGGACCGACGACGACTCCCGTCTTCCGGTGACCACCCCCGCTCCGGGTCACACGTCGGTAGGGGGAATAGGGACCAACCCCAAGGGTAGCAAAGGCACTGGGGTCCTAGTTGGTCAGACTTTTATGGATGTCATGTCACTCTATGGACCCCTCTGGTGGTTGAAATACATTGAAAATAATGTCACACAACAATAGTAACAAGACAAAATAAGAATCAATGACAACAATTAGAGAATGACACGGCCTAAATATTCAATTTAAAATAGTCTCCAAACATACCCGTTCCTTTTTTATCACATATATATACATATATACATCCTACATCTTGACAAGAGTCAAAGTCCGCAGGTGACCCCAGAACCTTGCATAGGGGGTGTCTATTCCCCCTGATGACATCAAACAACTATTCCAACTCGGGTAGATTACCCCTTTAACCGTAATCATCACCATCACCATCAGCAACATCAGTCCTATTAGTCAGTCACTTAGTCGCATTTATACAATGGAACTTCCCTTTTCGTAGAGGTCTAAATAATGGAAGACCATTCATTTATCGCACTAATTAGAAAAATAACGTCATGACACATCGAAAGAAAACGAGGAGAAAAACTTCCTTCGTTTTCCGCAAATCCACTCGCTAGGTCTCGAAACTCCCAACACAATTCGTGTGACTTGCGACCAAAATATTCCGTGACGTCTTGTGGGCACACTCTGTACCTACTGTACTGGAGACCAAAAGTCACTGGATGAAGCCTTCGACTTTCCCCCTTTCCCATTAAGGACTCGAACCCACGGACCCCCCTATACACAGTAGACCACAATTCGAAAGTACGTAAAGAGTCTTAGTAGCTGTCCGTAGAACAGGGTTCCTAGACCAAAAAGTCAAATTAATGTTTACAATCACTTATTTATGAATATTCATGAATACTTAACATCCCTAAAACCTTTCGTTCTCCGACCTGGAGCACTTCCTCTTCTGGTAGTTGGTCTGGTAGCCTTTACAGCACATGATGCGGCGCCTGAACGGGTAGACCACCGTCCAGGGCGTCATGCACGATTAGCCGCAGTCACTTTATAAGCGGTCGTAGCGTCCACTCCAAAGGAGGACAACCCCCGTAGACACAGGTCAGGGGAGTGACGTACTAATTCCGGTACGACAAAGGAGGGAACAATCCGACGCAACTCTGCCTTGGTGTGTCACGAACCACCCACAACCACCCGTCCACACCAAGTCTTACCCTTAGCCACTCCTTTCCCACTGTATACCGACTCCGAAGGGAAAGAACTACATTTTCATCCTAAGGGTGTTGTAGTTGTACTTTTAGTGGACGACGTCGTGCAGGTGTCCTCTGTCCTTTCCTCTTCCTGCTCGGGGCAAGGCCACCCCCCTCCCGCCCCTCAAACCGACGGACCGGACCGTGACCGAGGGGTCGGGACGTCAGGACGCCGGCGCCGGTCCGGAACCCAGGGAACGACGGGCCGATCGCCATAGACGGAAATCTACACAATCCCTCTTTGGAGTAAATATCTCGCACAAGAGTGTCCGGAGAGAAGGGATAACGACTCTAGGACACCACCGTACACCTGTTCACTTAAGACACGTCCGGACAAAGGGTGACGGACCTCACTCCCTTCCTCCTTTACTCACTATTGGTCTCGGCCGGCCCGGCACCCGTCACCAAAAGAGGAGAGACGGGGAGGGGGACACGAGTGCACCTTAACCGAGTACTTGAACCCTCCCTTATTTAGTTTCTCCCGCCGGGAAGGAAATCTCGGGTCACGCGTAGAGGCACAGACCAATAGTGCCGTTCTTGACCCAATATCTACGCGGACGGCTTTG
Source organism: Capra ibex (assembly GCA_006410555.1). Classification (NCBI taxonomy): domain Eukaryota; kingdom Metazoa; phylum Chordata; class Mammalia; order Artiodactyla; family Bovidae; genus Capra; species Capra ibex. Next base: position 19,894,971 of record SJYO01018169.1, on the reverse strand, counting down.
GTAGGAGTTCGTGAAACGGAAAGTCCATCTTAAAGACTCATCTAAAGGGGTAAAACACAGTCACCAAGTAAACGTTTGAGTGTAGTTAATTCTTATATCCTTTAAACCGAAGAAGTTGAAGAAAGGTACTCCTTGTCCTTTAAGGTTCTCGACAGTTCAGTTTACGACGGGAGACTACACTCCCACCCCCACTGGTGGTGGAGAACCCCAAAGGTCCCCGACACCACCCTCTGCTCGTCGGTCGACCCCCGACAGAGTCCCGTCGCCCCCCCCGACACGGGTCTCACGGTCCAGGGGTTCCCGGCGTCACGCCTCCGTCGCGACACAGGAGAGGTCTTTGTTGGAAGTAGGAGGTGGGGGGGTCCGGACCTTAAACGTATGAGCCGACGGGGGTTCAGGTACGTCTCGCGGTAGTACCCGAACAAGAAGAAGAAGAGACCGCAACCTAGGAAGCACCCGAGTCCTGACAACCGCAACCACAGAGACTTCCGGTAGCCCACCTACTCGTCGGTGTGCCTGAAGCCATTCCTGGTGGGGTGGGGACGGGTGGGGTAGTAGTCACTGGTCATAGGTCTCGGGGACGGGAACCCAGTACACCCCGTCGACCCTGGCCTACACTAGTCACAGAGACCCGACCCGGTCCTCGGGGGTGGGACGAGGGGTTCGACGTAGTCTGGTGGGTGGAGTGGGGCAGATGGGTACAGTGCGCGATAGAGGGTCTCCGTCCACTCGGAGAGGACGGGTCCAGTCGGAACCGGTGTGGGCGGTGGTCGCCGGTTCACCGGGGACAACAAGGGTGTAGACACTACCCGCCTGGCGGAAGAAAGAGATGACAGTCCAGGTCGTAACAGAAATAAAGTAATCCTCCGTTGATTTTAGACATAGTGTTTAAAGGGAAGTAAATAGAATCAAAACATAAAAGAAAGGGACTGTCATGGAAAATTAAGGAACGCCAATTTTATTTCTATCTGTTATTCAACGGAAAAATTTTTGTTTATACTGAGCACTAGTTAGTATTACCTCAAAATGTCGGTAACGGTCATCCACCGTAGAACTCGTTTTAGTGACTGCTCTCTACTCTCGAGACGACGAACGTCTAACTACAGCGGACATTTGCCTGGGTCTCTACCTCCGCAGGAAGAAGAAATATACAAAGTGGTCATTTTTGGTGGCAACGAAAACCAACGAAAAGGAACACATCAACACACCATAAACGACAGGGGACCATGAACATCCAACATTTAGGGGAACCTTTGGACTACGTTCGGATCTCTGAAGAGGTCTTTACCGTCTTAAGGTTTTCGGGAGGGTACTAAGTCAATTTTAAGGACAGGACTCCACTCCCAAATCCGGGCTCTTCGGGACTACATTGTCTTTGGTCTCGGGGGTCGTTGCGGACCCGCGGTACCCACTACACCAGTTCGACACTCGTGGTCCCGATACCCCTCACCCGTCCGGGTCGGACCAACACCACTCCTCCCCGACGGGGGGAGGACCTCCCATTCCAAGCCAATGTGTCCCCAAGACTCTCAAGAGGACCCAAGAACCACAGTGTCGTCTGGAGGAAGTCTCTAAACAGTGTCTCTAGTTTGGAGACATCAAGAAGTCTACCTCTACGACAAAGAATCAAAGACAAAGTAAAAATTTACGTAGCATCTAACCAACCGAAACCAATAGGAACAACGGAAGGCCACTAAATTAGGGGGGTGGTGATTAAATTATTGAACACCAAACAGACAGTAAGTAGGAAAGGAAGACTGTCCATTAAAATTATGAACGTCGACACTCCCAGTGGAGGTCGTGACTACGTGCGTCCATGGCCGCGACCTGGACCCAGGACACACAACTACAATAAAGGTGCTCTCCCTCCGCGGCCCAGCACACAGGACCTAGCGGACGGGACAGCTCCTTGCGTCCACCAGAGGGGAGAAAGGGAGCTCACGTCTCTCGAACGCGGGGAAGACGGACCTCGCGGCCCTCGACCCACGTAACTGCCACTGCGTCCTCCCGTACCGTCCCGAGGGAGAGCCAATCCCCGTCCCGACGACCCCGCCCCTACCCCCTGTCCTACCCGGGCCCCGTGAGGTGAGGGTGGGGGTTCGGCACGGTCTAAGAAGATCTCCTCCTCGTCGTCCGGTCGAAGAGATGCGGGGGACGAGGAGGGAAGAGGAGAGACGAGGTGGTCCCGAGTCCACCGCCACCCTCGACTGAGTCACGAAGGGCTGACTACACACCTAGTGAAGGACAACCCAGGGACCCGACACCAGACTCAAAGAGAAGTGACACAGGAAGAGAGGGGTAGGAGACGGACCGGACGAACAGGAACGACATAAATCTAACCCTTCGTGTAGACACGACACTCCCCGAGACCGCGTCGAGCCACACGAGAAGTAGGACTGGGTTCACGTCCTGCCAACCTTCGGAAGGAGGACAGGAACGACGCAATTCGGGGGTCCGGGACCGTCCTACTTAACGACACTACAGTCGGGTGACTCAGGACACCGGAGGGTCAGGAGACGGCGCCGACGACAGAAAAGTGAGTCACTACTCAAAAGGCTCAGCAGGGGTCATTGGCCAAGAAAACAATAAAGACACCTCATAGACAACATGCTTATTCAGTGTCAAGTAAATAGATGACACGACACGTACCCACAACGCCCGCCGCGGGCAACCTCCGACAGTACTTATCTCGTCGACCCTTACGAAAGCACGTACACAAACCACTGTGCACTCGGACAAGGAACCCCGGGTCGTCAGATAGAATAGTTTATTTCTTGTGGGTCTCAAATGGTGGAAGCATACGTCAATGGAAGACAGACTCTTCTCCGGGTTCTTTCGTTTCCGACTAACACTATCGAAAATCCACCACCTGGGTCAAGACTTGTGGGAAGGATCGGGTCCGACTCTGAGCGGGACTGTCGCTTTTGCGGCACATGCCCGGTGAGCCGGACGGCCGAAAGTCGAAACGATCAAAATTGACGGACACAGTAAACCCCTCTACTTACAAAGTCCCAACCGTGAAACCGTGGTGGGTGGTCACGGCACCACTCGTGCCCGTGTGGTCCGAGGTCCTCGCTCCCAGAGACAGGTCCCGTCTCGGGGCGTCCGTCACTCCTGGATTGGTGCCGAAAATTCATAGACAACTTATTTATCGTGTCAGATCATCTTTAAGATCCATAATGACCTAAAGAAGGGTTTCGTCATTTGTATCGTTTAGCAACAGAAGATGTTGGACTCACTCTTAAGAAATTTTTGCGTACATAATATAGATAAACAAGTAAGACAAATTACTTTCGTCACAACTTGCAGATTAAAATTACTCACATACAAGTCTGTCTTTTTCCTTCAAGGTCTTATTGGGTCGGACTCCCTCTGGTAGTCTCCCTTCCTTCAGACCACAAGATTCATTCGATTCACCTTTACGAACACTTCGGACAGCCTCTCTTGGTGTCGAAAGGAAGGCTCTACGGTCGAAGGAGACCTGTACAAAGACTACCTGCACAGAGGGGCGGGGGACGAACTGGTACACAGTCCGGGAAAAGTAAACCACTGTTCGTCACATTCGCCATCCGGTGGACACCGGACACCCCTGTCGGCAGACGTCCCTCGACCCCACTGCACCAGGGAGTGGGTGTCGGGACGCAGAGGTGCGGTTCCCCGGCACGACCCACCACGACACTTTGGAGCCAAGAGAGACCACACGTCTGGACCATGGGGTCTGGAGGCACTTCTGACTCCGAGGAGTGTCCATGACGACTCCTCCGCCGGAGTCCGGGACCCGCGACATTGTCCGGGACCGACGAAGAGTGCCGTCGCGACAAGGACGGACCCCCGTCCCACCCCCCGACCGTCGATACAAAAGTGTAGAATGTTTACTCCTCTGACTCGGGTCTCTGGTACTGTGACCCAAACTCGGACCAACCAACTCGAGACTCCAGGTACTAGAATTGGAGACGGAGGAGTCCCAAATAGTCCTTAATTTACCTTGGAACGTGTATCCTACGGACGCACCACGAGCCCGAAAGTCATACAGTCGAGAAACCGTTGGACTTCAAAAATTCCTCTTTAAATTTTTCGTCTGAACACAGAGGGGCATCGCACACCGAACACATAAGTCGGTGGACGGGACCGGACACTTCCCATGTGACCTCACACAGATTACAGTCCACTGTTGCGTCCTCACGTCCCCAGGTCCTGAGGATACTCTGTACTACAGGTCCGACACAGGACCGGGCGACACACCAGAACTATTTACATGTCTGAGACCTGGGTCCTATGGTTCTGGGAGGCGAAGACCTCGACTGAACCCCTGTCAACCCGAGGAACAGACACCTCGTTCTCTCCGACCACTGTCCCGGGGCCGGACCTCGACCACAACTGCAGTCGGTCGAAGTGCCACTGAGACCCTCGTTTCGTGAACACATGAAGCTTAATCCCCATCCCATAAGAAAAAAGAAGGAAAAAAAAAAATTACTGTTGTAATTTTCAGTGGGACTGGAACCATCCTTGATTCAATTTTCTTTCTTTTAGAACATTTGAAAGAAAGATTTGAGACAAAGAAAAAGGAAAGGAAGAGAGGTCCGTTGTAGTTGCCGACGATAAACTTGATAATGAAAAAGGAAGACCGCCGGTAAGTTCCTCGGTGGGAGGACGAAAAGGAATAACAAAGGCACTCTATGCTGGTAGTCGCCAGTTCTCGCTTGCCGTGCGGGCGGTCGTCCTCCTGGACTGCGAGGGCGTGGGGACAGCCCAGACTACCTGCCTGCCTAGGCCCCCTTCCCCGACGCCCCCGAGCCTCTCACCTATCGACTGAAAGGACTCTGAACCGTACTGTGGTCCTAACCAGAGAAGAAAATACCCACTGGATCCACTCACGGAAGGACGCCAAGTAGAGGACGACGGACCCGGAAGGACCTCGTCTACGTGTCCGACGGCGTCCGAAGAGCGGTGGCTTCTGGGGCCGAGTGGGACGTCGATCAGAGGAGATCGACTGTCGCTGTGGCTCAGAGGCCTCTGCTGTGGATACGCCCAACCGTAGGGTCATAAAATTTGTTCATAGAGTAGAGGAAGGACATTTTGACGCGAGTGGAAGAAAGAACTACTTATCTATGACAAAGGTAACTTCTTGTCCTCCTAAACAATTCTTTACTTTCCCACCAGTTCACGTGCTTCAAAATATCTCTTCAGGACGAGTACCAAAGAGAGGATTCGGCGTTTAGAACGGTTGTGGTCCAAGGAGCCATGTCCGGCCGCCACTTACGTAAAATAGACGACGACGTTTATCACGATTGTAAAATTTGGCAACTCTAACGAAAGGATAACAAAGGAATTCTTGTACTACAACATGATTCTTGACAAATTCTGGCACACAAGTAGAGTTGGACACTTCGTCGGACTGTGCACAAAATTTTGGAGCGGATCAGTTACGAGCACATGCTAAAGTGACACCATGGTGACTCAGACTTCTGGGCGAACTCCCCCCTTCCTGGGAGGGACTTCTCGTGACCGTGCTAGCCCCTGCCAACCGTCACAAGTGATACTTGGACTTGACAGCTGTCAGCGTCCGAGACCCGCCGCCCCCACAATGTGTTACTCCCCAAAGAGCAAAACAGATTATTTGAGAAGAAGTAAACAACGACACGAAAACCATATTGAAATAATATTTTTTGTGGAACTAAAACTCTGGGTGACTGACGAAGAGAGACACGAGACAGGTGGTAGCAGTACATACACGCAAAAGACACACCTGAAGTACACTTAAGGAGTCGACAGTGCATCTGGCACACTCCCCAGACGGCCGTCCTTGACTACTTTTCAGAGTTATTTTACGGAGGAGGACTACGTTGAGAACTGAAGGATCCTCTCACTATGAACGTGGACGAGACATGATTTTATGTTAAAATATAATAAATACAATAAAACAAACCTCTTGTTTTTTCGTTTGTGGAATAAGTAGACCCACACACAAACACAATTTATTCCCAACCTTTCGGGACGAGATCCTTTATTTATGTAGTAGGAGGTCCTCATATCAAAATCGGAAGTCATAGATAATGTATAACTTTTGGTAATGGGGTACAACAGTTTTTTAGTGTAAAAAAAGACACTCCTTAACCCGTGTTTTCCCTTTTCCCAACACACTGCTCTCGGGTCGGACAGGGACCCGAGACACACCACCCACGTGGGGTCCGAACACCCCAGGTCCAGAAACGGGTCGGAGGCCCGGAATGTACCTGACCCTGAGACATGTCCATCGGTCCATGTGTGAGACGGTAGTCCCCCTTCGACAGATCTTTCGGTTAGCCAATTTCTTGACTACCGGAAAATTGAAAGGTGGACTTAAATCTCACATGTCAACACGAGTGACACACCGCGACTTGTCGTCAACTTATTTGTTTAGGTGTTTTGGTCATACGACAGTGCTCCGAGAGTAAGTTTGTGTACGGACGGGACACCCAGAGGTCGGTCACACACAACCGGAGATAACCTTCTGTGAGCAGGGACGAAGGAGAAGGAACTTCCACCTACTTTGACTCGCGAGATAAAGACGTGTTAGAGTACCCGCCCAAATTTCTCTTCCAAACAGTATACCGACTCAAGAAAGGGTCCTCAAGTGCGTAGAGGACCAAAGAGTGCCTCGAGGGTCCGACGACAGACATACAGACCGAAGTCCCCGCCCTCAGGGTGGAGGTTCCCCGTTGACCTCGTAGAGAGGGGTGGAGTTGTAGGCCTACACCTCCACCGGAGAAGAACCCTCTCGTCCCTTTCGTGTTTTACTACGTATATTGTGACGCTTCAAAGTTTCGTTGTTCAGGAAAGTTTTAATGTCCGCCGGAAAATGCTTTGAGATTAGTGAAGAATTCAGGTGCATTATTTCTTACCTACTAGAAGTTATAATCACTTGACAAGGTGAGTCGCGTTTTGTTAGGGCAACGAACTTTTTCGTGTAATTTCTTCTCGTCTCGCGACACTATTAGGCTCTAGGGGTGTGTCAAATGCCCGTAGAAGTTCATCTTTAGTAAACTCGTCTATGAAAGTTTACAAGTAACATTGTGGAACGAGAAAACTTTTATCCCGGAAAATCCCCTTTATTACGTACAAATTTTTCACGAAAACCTTGACTCTGTTTAATTCCCTCGTTATGTTTTACGTTTCCTCTTTTTTTTTTGTGGAGGTCTGACGTATTGACCTTACAGTCGTAAACAATTAAAGGTTTACCCGATTTTCTCCGTGCGTGGAACCTTTCCTTCGGTCCGCTCCCGGTCCCTCAACGTCAGAGTGGATACAATCACGGAGGAGGTCTGGGGTCGTGTCCCTTCTCCCAGATTCCGACTGTCGACTCGTCTGGGTTACCGTCGCTGAAGTGGCGTCGGTTCTGAGGTATCACTGCTGCTGGGCTGTCCTTGGTGTAAGAGAAGGACCACGGTCCGACTAAAAGGTCGCCGAGACCGAGGACCGTTTTGTCCAACCCATTCCTCACCTCTTCTTCCATGGGTTGGTACCACGAAATTTCTTTACGTACTACTTCGGGAACTAGAACCCTGTGGTCGTCGTCTCGACCTCCACCTGCCCGGTCAGTCCTAGAGAGTGAACGAGTTTCAAGCTTAGGAGGGGATTGAGGATTGCGAGCCTCGACGTCAGTACTCAACAAGAATTTTTATCTGGTTATAGAATTGGTGTCACCAAAGACGGACTGGCTGGTGTCTTACACCCGTCCTCTAAGATCCCCCATCCGTTACGAACTTCGGAGTCAAACACTCTTGTGTCTTCCCTGTATTGGACCGACGAGGGTACAAGGTTCCAGTCTCCCTACTCCCCACCCGCACAGAGGTCTTTCTTCGTCTCTGTGGTCCAGAGAGGACGACTCGTTACTCAGTCTCCACCCCTGGGACCACTGGTGCCATCTCCCGACCACACGACCTCGCCTCCCAGACGTCTGTCGACTCTCCCCTCCCGATCCGTGGGTATTTTAGTACGACGACGACGATTCAGTGAAGTCAGCACAGCTGAGACACGCTGGGGTCTCTACCGTCGGGTGGTCCGAGGAGGCAGGGACCCTAAGAGGTCCGTTCTTGTGACCTCACCCAACGGTAAAGGAAGAGGTTTCGTACTTTCACTTTTCACTTTCACTTCAGCGAGTCAGCACAGGCTGAGAATCTTTGGGGTACCTGACGTCGGATGGGTCGAGGAGGTAGGTACCCTAAAAAGGTCCGTTCTCATGACCTCACCCCACGGTAACGGAAGAGGCTTTTAGTGGGATTGAAGTGGGATTTCCCTTGGTCTTTGCTACCCACCATCGGTCCCTGGTTCACTCCGTACCCTCCCGAAACACAAGGAAGACAAAAACTCTTACCTCCTTTCCTTTTCGAAATACTTTAGGGTCGTAAACATATTTCACTTGAAACCCTTTCACAGAACCCTTTCACCACCTTCGGACTTCACTGTAAGAACGACGACCCCCACCCCGACCCCGACTCGAACCTAGGTTACTCGCTCTTTTCTTCCCTTATTACCCCCACCTCCAAAAGTTTCCGGGGAGGGGGTGTCCTCGGGCTTGGACGGTGGGGGTCACACAGCCCCTGTGTAAGAGTCACAGGAGTGCGACAATCAGTTTCGGAAACCCTGATGTTTGAACCCTCCCTCTTCTCTTCTCCTGTGTCTTTTTAGATACGTGGGTGGTGTTGAGACGTGTCACACCGATCTGTCCGGGGGTCTGAGTTTCGACTCTCACACTTTCCGGTCTGGGAGGGACATGGTCTGGACGGAGAATCGGTAGGGACACCTCCATGTCGACGACACGACCCAACTGGAATACTCACACGGGAGCAACCCTTTATCCTAGAAACATCTGTCTTAGTTCCATTCTAGTCCAGTCGTTCCACCCGGGATTTAGGTTATACTGACCACAGGAATGCTCTTCTCCCGTTAAACCCGACTCTGTGGGACGTACACTGCTGACTCCGTTCACCTCGCTACGAAGGTGCTGAGTTCCTGTGACTTCTACTGTGCCGCTGAGGTCCGGACCTTCTTCGGTTTTTACTGGGAGGGGGTCTGGAAAGTCTCCCGTACCGGGGTGGGTGCGGAGATCTGGACCTCTCTTCTGTAAAGAATTAATAAACAATAAATAAATAAACTGACTCGACCTAGAACCAACGTCGTGCACCCTAGGAATCAACGTCGAACGTTTGTGATTATGAACGTCGTACGCCCTAGATCAAGGGACTGGTCCCTACCTTGGGTCCGGGGGACGTGACCCTTTAACCTCAGAATCAGTAACTTGGTGGTTCCTTCAGGGTTCTTCTTTGCTAAGATAATTGTGGAAGGGTCCTGACGGAAGTGGTGCACGGTATCTTTCCATAAGAGAGTCCGAAGACGTCCAATCCTTAGACTGTGTCAAGAGTGACCCGGTTTCAGTTCCAGACACAAGGAAAGACCCCCGACGCCCTTTCTAATAAGAAAAAACGTCACGGAGCGTCACACACCCTAGAATCAAGGGGGTGGTCCCTAACTTGGGCCCGGAGGACGTCACCTTCGTGTTGGTTCAGGAATGGCAACCTGGAGGTCCCTCAATGGTCTCTACTGAAAGAACCGGAAAAACTCGGAGTCCTCCGACGGACGTAGGTGACCGATCCTGGGGGAGGGAGGGAGATGTTTCGGTCACAGACGTGCACCGCAATGGGTGTAGGGAGACTGGAGACGGAGGAGAAGGTGAAAATTCCTAAGAACGTTACTGTGGACCTGGTACGTCTATTGAGTCCGACTAGAGTTCAACAAATAAATAAAAAAATAAAATAAATAAAAAAAAATTAAAATTTTAGAAATTAAGAATGTACGCAAGGGTTTGTACTTGGGGGGAGGGTGGAGGGAGGGGTGTTGTAGAGAGACCCAGTAGGGGTACGTGGTTGGGGTTCGTTCGACGTGGGATACAGTCTGTACCTGACCGCTAAGTTAAGAATGAACTGTCATATGTACAATCTTAAGGGTAAGAGGGTTTAGTAGGGTGGGAGAGGGAGAGGGAGACTCAGGTTTTCAGGCAATATGTGTAGACACAGAAAAAAGGACAGAACGTATGTCCCAGCAGTAACGGTAGAAGGATTTAAGGTATATATACACAATCATATGACATAACCACAAAAAGAAAGACCGAATGAAGTGAGACATATTAACCGAGGTCAAAGTAGGTAGAGTAGTCTTGACTAAGTTTACTTAAGAAAAATT